>UCOJ01000219.1:0-154731 GCA_900474305.1 Cecidostiba fungosa | reverse complement strand
TTTTTTTCATTCCCCCCCCCCCCACACACACACACTCTGCAACTATCGGACCGCACACGAATCCCAGCTCGTTCTTTCCAGCAGCGCGTCAAATATTCTCCGGGACAAATTAAAACGACTCCTCCTAAGCAAGCCGGTCATGCACGTGCTGCAGCCTCTTTCAATCGCGTAGTTACGCCCGTATAGTACGCGCGCAGCGCAGCCTATACACTTTGCAACATTATTCGCGGCGCAGCGCGTATAAAGACGTACTTACGAGCGGCTCTCGGCCGCACAATGCGCATTAGGAGGCGCGTCGGCTATTAAGATATTTGAATAATATTGGACGCGAGGTATGCGCTCGCGCGCGCGAGGGAGAGAGTGTGTGTGTGTCTGGCGTTGTAGGTGTCGATAAAGAGAGGAGCCTTGTCGGAGCAGGCGCGCGTTTTACGGCGCCGAGCGCGATAAAACGTTCGAGAGAGCTGCAGGAGAGCTTTCTTGCTCTATTCTTGTGGCTAATTTTGCTGCAGACAAATTTTTTTTCATCTTCGAGTTTGGCTCTCGGTGGAATGAAAAAGAATCGGTCGACGTTGACTCGTGCAGTGCTGAGCCGAAACAGTTGGAGCTCGGCTGATTGTAGCATTGCTCGTGAAGCGACTCCAAACTGAAAGTCCTCTCTCGCGCGAAATTACATGCTATTATGCGCGATCGACGCGCGCTGCGACAGCTATATATACAAGTGTTGTGTGTTCGGTGTCGTCATTTTTGTCCCCTCTGGCTTTTTTTATTATTGTCACTTTTGCGGGCGCCTCTCTCTCTCTCTCTCTTTCAGACGATTTATCGCGATTCTCAGCACTGGCGTATTGGGGAAAGAATTAATACAAGAAATCGAGTATTGCGCGCGTGAATATTTCGGTGCAATAAATCCGCACTTACCGGGTGGGCGTATTTGTTGGTTTGTCAGCGTGGATGTGAATATACTTTCGTTAATTGAGGGAAAGTTTGGGCAGTGTACTCTTTTTTATATACGCAATGTGGGCGATAATACTCTGAAAGTATCATATTCGGACTCGCAAATCGAAAAATGAGCAACATTTCGCAGTGCGCATTGTACAAGATTCGAATACATAGCTATAAGCCAACAAAGGCAGCACGAACAATCCGTTGTCTAAACCCGCAGAAAAGTCCTCCGCAGCTCCAAAGTCAGCGGGCGCACAGGAAATGTATCGATTTCAGTCGCGATGTCAGCGCGCGAAATCCTCTCTCCGAGTCGCGCGTATATGTATATCGGATTTCTGGAAACGATCCGCGGAGAAAGTAGAGACGTCGTCGTCACCCACGTATTTGTATACAACAGTGTGTGCAGGCGCAGGCCGATGCAGAATTCATTGATCGCGCGAGATGTGACGCAATAACTGCAGCACAGAGAGAGCTACTCTGTCGTCGCGCCATTATTTTTCGCATGCAAGCCATAGGCCGATGGCTTATCGCGGCCTTCCATCGATGCCGCGTGCTCGCGCGATGTGCATCCAATACATTTGTATAGGCGCATTATTTAAATGACGCGAGCACTGCTGCGCGCCCATTATTTTTCGTTAATTTAATTTTCAAGTGCCACGTCGCGCGCGTTGATAAATTTCGCCGAGCACTGCGCGACGGTGGGCTGAGTTTAATTGCATCTTGATAAAAGACAGTGTTAAGCTGACTGATGGGTTAATAAAAGTGAATGTTTGTCTTGTACTGCAATTTTAATCGTAAAAAGTGTAATTAACTGATGGGAATACTGTTGGAGTAGAATGAAATTTCTGTACAAGTAACAGACAACGTCGCTCTGTCTGCTGCAGGGCTCGACGGACGACGGATCAAGCTCTCGTGCGGGGATTCCCCCGATTTAATTGCTCCTTCAAAACTTCGACACTTCCAGCTCAGTCGTTGTAAACCCGATCAGTCGAGCTGCACCCGTCTAAAGCTCATAATTCATTGCTGAATAGAAATTGAAAATTAATCCGATTTACCGGCATTATTAGAATTCCCAGAGCACCTGTCGTGCATATCGCACAGCAGCTCTAAAATACAACGCAGTACTATTTTTTCCTGTCCGCAGACTGCAATAATACTTGGGCATATTTGTCAATATTGCTCGTGCCCTTGAAGAGAACACAGTTCGAAAGCTCGTCGTGCCATCCCATTCCAATAACCCTTCTAACGTCGAGCGTATTTTCGTTCTATTCCCCTATGCGCAGCGCCTCAAAAGGAAGTTTCGACTCCAACATGTGGAACTGCTGCTCGAAAGAGAGAGAGAGAGAGAACCGAAGGCCACCTAACCGTGGCCGCAGTCTCTTCCTCCGTCTTTTTGTAAAATCGCGCATACACACGCGAGCACCGCTGTAAATCTCGACGTGTAAATCACCTGTCAGTCGAAAAAGAAGGACAGGAATTCCAGGCACGTGATGACAGACGCGCGCGCGCTCGCAGGGCCCTCGCGTTCCAGCGAGAGGCCGGGGAGAGAGAGAAAGAGAGAGTAAGCGAGGTGAGGAGAAGAAGAAAATGCCGCACGTGCTATCAATATGTTCGGCACACGGTGCTGCTGCTGCTGCTGCGCTGGTGCGGATTTTCGGCTACTCTGCACACATCTGGTGCGTGGTATGCTACGTGCCTCTTTTTGCCCGAGCACGTGCATGCCTACCTGAGCGAGTCCACTAATACTCTCGGCCGTGTGAATTTTCCAAACGCTATATTACTCATCCCCGCACAGATGTGTGTGAGGCTCCAGCCATATACTCAAAAAGAAAGTGTCTCTCTCTCTCTCGGAAAAGAAGAACCAAGCGAATCCTGCGCATGGCGGGAGAGGTGACGGGATCCGAGAGCCGAGATAAAGGTGAGAGAAGGAGGATGATACATCAAAGATCGCTATCGGCATTATCGCTATAGCTCGCGCTTCCAGATAGTATTAGGACCCGTCAGCGCCCATACGATAGCTCGATAGCATCGCGCCTCTTGCACCTATATAGCATAAATTCGCGTTCGCCAATTAGCATAATAAATTGCACCAAATCGGGAACAGGTTGTAATGCGTTTCTCGAGCGCGACGTGCGCGAGAGTGGCGAACTAATCAAAGACAACGCGTCGGCTCATATTATTACTTGAGCGGGTAATGATCTCGTAATAGCAGCGCAAACAAAGCAAGTCGTCGCAAGGTGCAATCTAAAAAGCACACGCGGGACGCAGAGAGTCACGGAAGGGAAAGCGTATCGCAACGACGCACATAGGTGTCATTAACTCGGCGCGGCGCACTGATGCCTGCGGCGCTGCTAATGCAGTCGTCGTCGTGTCGCGATTAGGAATCACACACTGCATATAGTCGCTCTCGCTGATCGTCGCGCACAGGTTATGGGAACGGGGAAAGCAGGTGACGCCGCAAAATCGATTTTTTCTCCGTCTGCAGCGGTATACGTGCGACAATCATTGTTTGCGCGACTCGTCGCTGCGTGACATGCCCAGCCCGACGATAGCCCATGTATGTAGTGTAGAGGCTCGCGGACGACGCATTCCCGCGGTCGCAGCAGGTGGTTGCGGTCAGGCGAGGCTTGAAAAAACGGAACAAACACTCGCTGCTTTATTTACAGGTCGTGATAACTGCCGCATGTCGAAAAATGTCGTTGGTAAAAACTGCTCGCGGGCTGATGTCCTTCTAGCGAGTGAGCTGAGAAATATTATTTTTTGTTTTTCTACGCTTGCGCACGAGTTTTTTGTGCTGCGGAAGAAGAGCGAGCCGAGAGAGCTAGCGTTAAAGGCACACAATGAGCGCCTAATCTGTCCGGGACAGCTGATTGATTTACATCGTCGCTGCAGCGACATTATTTTCTCGCCGCACACGGCGCGGTGCTGCTGCTGCTGCTGCTGCTGCTGCGGAGAAATATATGTATATAAGATCGAAGCTTAGAGCCTATACAATATGCCCTCGCTTCTCCAAAGAAAGGCCGCGTAAAAAGGAGGACTCTTCCTTTCGCTCTCGCTGTATACGTATATGCAGCTAGTGCGCGGATAAGAAGGCAAAAACGAAATCCGCCGATAAATCACCGTGCTTTCGCGCTTGCGCGTTATGAAGGGATACGGAAAGGTCCGAGAGTTGTCGTTAAACGTCGCGAGCGCAACCGCAGAAGAGCAGCTGCGGGAGGAGGAGGAGGCGAGAGAGAGAGAGGGTCTGGTTAATTTTTATTAGGCATAAATTTGCCAAAATATTCGAGCGTGACGTGGATGGCTTGTAACTCTCTCCGGGTGTCCCTTATTCTCTCTCTCTCTCCCTCGGAGTGCAGTTCGCCAAGAGAGCTGCAGACGCCGCGGATATGACCATATTCCGGGATGGAATATTAAATAATACAGTTGAGTGTGCAGCTCTCTTTGTGCGCTTTCGACAAGTCAAGGCTGCTGCTGTCTCGAGCTTTAGATTTTCGTTTTCTGGGCCACGCGTACATTATAATATTACATTATACGCGTATATCGCTTCATGCGTGTCAACGGCAAATCAAACAAAGCACGTCGTCTTTTTTATAAGGGCCTGCGGGGACACTTTGTTTTACAAGGAATCGCACTTACTTTTGCTCATCGCATTTGCATGAAAGCGAGTTTGAAAAAGTAGACTCGATGAATCTCGACGCCTCTCTCGAATGCCCGCTATTATGCTGCAGAGAAAAAGAAGAAAGAGAGAACTTTCGGCGTGCATAAACCGGCGAAAAATCCGCCTGTTATTCCAAATTCCTCGCAGTAAAATCGCTGCGGCCACGCACAAAAGTCGCGCTTTCGGATATTACAGCGCATGCGCGCCTCCAGCGGAGCCCATCTTATTATCCTCGCGGACGGCAGCAACCCCTTCTCGCAGACACCTCGAGCTGTCGTTATGACATTACTATAAAATATCGCATAAATCAGGCCGTTTAGCCGACTATAATTTGGCAGTGAGCGAGAGAGCGAGAGAGCGAGAGAGACCGCGCGCGGCCTATAACGTCGCCCGCGAAATTGCGAGCATAAATATCCGCGCCAAGTATATAACGCACCCGCGCGAGCAGGGGATTTATACTGCTGCCAAATTACAGTGTGTGTGTGAGCGAACGTTCGCGGTCGCGCTCACAGACACGGTAATATAATGTTGGTATTAACGGCGCGCCCTTATACTACTCTCGCGCGCGGATTTTGTTTTTGTTGACGGAAAATTATAGAGGCGCGCGCTCGGCTATATGGAGAGCGTGTTAATTTTTATGCTTATTGATTTTCATATATATTTTACCACCTACGAAGGTCGGAGCTGCTTTACTGCTGCCCCCTCCGAAATTTTCGTTTTCGGCTTTTAGTATCTGCTTCGGCTTTGTGTATCCCAAGCATTCGAAGAATTCCTCGCACACTTTTCGTGTCCGACTCAAACACTTGTCGGTGAACACGCGCATACACCGGAGCGAAGGTCGTCGCTAGAGCAATTACAATAATTTTATTAGCGCGTGCGCGCATTTCATTAAGGGCGCTCGGCAAAGGAAGAGCCGATAAAAAAACGGCCAAGGAGGAGGAGGACTTTTACAGCCTGACCTTAATTGCACTTATTAGCCGTGCAACGAGCGGCGTCTTAACATTTCGCGAGCTAACGATCGTCCGCGCGCCCTCTTAAAGTCGAAAACGGCGTGTATACCCTCTGCGCGGAGACATTAATTGCCTTATTCCGATGATTTTTAACTGATTTTTATATTATTTCTCTCAGGAGATAGCCAAACAAGCGACTGCTGAAAAAAGTGGATGCGAGCCTATTTGTAAAGGCCTATGAATGAGAAAAGGCAAACAGAAAACTCGCGCGAGTTGTAAAGAAGGATGAGAAGCATGTACGTATACGTGTAATACACAGAGAAATGTAAGTAAGGCTGTGTGCACCTTCGCCCCGGGCAAGCGGTGATCTGCATCGGTGGTGATTTACCGATCCGGCGCATGTATATTGTATATAAACCCGAGCGGGAATCGTGATCGGCCTTTAGGGCAGAAGTGCAGTCGTCCGGAATAGATGCACCTTCTCATGCTGCCTCCTCCTCCTCCTCTTCTCAACTTGGGCCTATCCTTCTTTCATTAAAATTCTCCGTCGCGGAATTTCCCAGGCTCTAACGTTTCGCGCACACAATGCTCCGCCACTTGCTACCAAACGCGATCATAATGACCATTCTGCCTGCTCCCCGCGAGTGTTTATTATATGCAAGCTCGCGAATCACTCCGGCAGCTACTCTCGCGATCCCGAAAATTATTTTTAATTTCAATCCCGCTGTTCCGGAAACATTGTACTCGACTGCTTTATCGAACTGCATAACTCGGGACTTCGGTCTTAATTCAATGGTCCAAGCGTATAAGAGATGGGACTTTGTCGCCAGGGGTCTTCCGAGAAGCCCGGCGCAGTTCGTTACATCGCGCAAAACTTTATCGACGACGGCAGGGGATATTCGACTCGCTTCTCTGCAGCGCGCTCCAGCCGGATAATGTTGCCTCTTCCCTTTGAGGAATGCGATGTATAAAGCGAGCGTACGTCATGTTGTAGTCGGCGCTGACGTGCAGATCCCCGCGAAAAGCCGCGACTACCCCCGAGCCACAATTAGCTCCGCTGATCGAAAGGTTCACGAAAAATAAATTAAACAAAATTCTTACGAATAATTACCGCACACCTCGTCGGCCGGCGCGTGCTTTCTCTCCTGACAACGTAAGCTTAAACTTGCACAACTTTTCGGAGATTATCCACACACAATTAGCGTCGATAAATCGATGCGGCTCCGGAAAAGTTTCGCAAGAGCCGCATTCTTGACACCGCGTGATAATCCCCCTGTGGCCTCTTTAAAACGGCCATTACGCAGCGCAATAACTCCCGGCCGATGGACCACCTCGGCGAAATGGCCCGACGGTAATTCATTTTTGCAAGAGAGTGTGTAAGTACTCGCCTCTCCTTAACCCTCGTGTCGGGTACCTACGTCCTTTTCAGCGCGATGTCACGGAGCTTGTCGGGCTTATCGTCGGCGTGTATATGCGACTTTTTTTGCTTCTTCGACCCGATTCTTTAATTCGCTCGGAAGTGGCCGCACTTGGAAGTGTGACTGCGAACGCGAAGAGAATAAAAGAGAAGCATCGATTAATATTCACGTGTGCGGGCAGTTGGCCCCCCACAATGTGATGTCGCGCGGCGGCTCTCGGCCGATTAACATGTGTTTAGTTACGAGATGAGAAGCGAGATCTCTCGTATTCCTCGCTCATTAACATTGTGCCGGTATGCGAGAGAATACACATGCTCTCGCGTAGATAATACACCGCCGCGCACGGGTTAAGAAGGTATACGCCAGAATCCTCGTGAATTATTGAAACGCACGAGTGTCTCGACGAGCTGTGCGCAGGAGGGAGGGAGAGAAGACGCTTGCCGATCCTATCTCACGAGGCACGAATTCGTTTCGTTTCGTTTCGTTTGACTTGACTTCCGAACGAAAGAAATCCTCGAGGCGCCTATTTACAATTCCTATTGCCTGAACTTTTGTCCTTCGGCTAATAACTAAATTTACCGCTCTCGATAACGCGCACTATATTGTCGAGATGCGATAAGCTTTTATTTTCGCGAAAGGCACACCGTTGCACGGCGTTTAATCCCCCGGCGATTCGCTTAATTCCAGCTTATGCCAAGTTAATTTTTCAATAACGCCGCAACGATATGCTCGTACTTTGGCGAAAGCGATGGAAAAAAGAACAGGAACGGACGATCATCTCTCGTCGAGGTGCAAAACAATTCATTACCAGGATGGCCCTTGACCCGCGCGCGAGCCACTCATTATCGCGGGCTTTGAAGATTCCGCGCGCGAAATGAAATTTCGAGGCACATAATGCGCGCAATGAAGGCGGCAGAGATGCGCATGCCGCCTCCGGGTGCACAAGCGGTGCCTTTTTGCCGGATAAACGCGGAAAAGATGGGGTTCTGCTCGCGTATGCACATATAATGACGGCTTGTCAGACTACTTCGAGGATTTTTTATTGGATATTTCAATTATGACACGCGCCTGCACACGAGAAATTTATCGGCGCTCGAATATTTTTTCTCGCATAGCGAGAGGGGAGGACTGAAAAACGGTAAAAGGCCGAAATTAAAAATTTTCATCACGCACGGGCATTTATCAGTTTCTCGGCGGTGCTGCGAAGCCGACAAAAGAAAAAGAAAACAATTTTCGCCAAAGTTAGCTCACCGAGCGCCCGAGGCGCAATTACTCCGTGGAGATCGGAATCGATCTTTTCGCCGGAATCGCGCGAAATCGAAGCGGGGGCACACGTCGCCGATGAGGCTTCGAGAGTAGGCGTACGCAGCTCGCGATTCTCCTCGCTTTTGTGCACAGGGAGTGAGAGAGAGATAACGGTACCGACTCTTAAAAGCCACGTTATTCCGTCAAATGAAATCCCCCGTGACCCTTCGCCTGTTCCACTCTCGCTCTCTCTCTCCTTTGCTCTTTTTTATGCTATCTTCTTCGTCCTGCCTTCTTGCGCGTACGACGCCAGTCGCACTATAACCGAGATTAATTAAAAGCTCTCTCCCTCTCCTCGGATAATTTGATAATATAAATGATAATGTCTTTTATCGCGGAGGCCCTTTGTTTTTTCGCGTCGCGCGCAGCTCATTGTCTCCTCTGCAGCTCCGAGCGCCTTTCTTTCATCTCTGTCTCTCTCTCTTTCAAGACTTTCTTCTTTTTCTCTCTCCTCCTCCACCTCCGGCTTTTTTTCTCTCATCTCCTCGTCCCGCGAGCTTATAACATTACAATTGCTAATTTCCCGCTGCGGTTGCGCGCGAGAGCAGTAAAGTTCGGCCGTCGTAAAAGAGAGGCGAGGGCGAGTCGGCCGAAAGAACGCAGAGCCTATATAATATCCGCGCGTGTGTCGTGTGCTGCAGTGCGTCTTTCTCTTTTTTTGGGCCTCGCGAATTTCGACCCGCAGGATCGGTGGTGCACGTATACGCGTCCTCGCGGGATTTCTGGGTCAGTTGTGCGTGTACTGATGGATCGGGACACGAGAGGAGAGATGCGTCGGCCCGCCGGGAAACTTGGACTCGCGAGTACGTCATTTGTGTACGTCACTTTGTCCTGTGTCTTGTGATTTTTTCTCGCGCCGCTCCTAGCGAGGTATCTCTCTGCATCTGCGCCTATAACAACTTTCTTTCTCGCACGTATATGACGTTGTACAGTAGCTTCCTGTGAGTATCCTACATGCTTGCGGGTACGCGCTCGCGGAGTTTTTAATAATACACTCTCGCCGCGCGCTTTAATTAATTTCGCCGCGAGAGACGCGCGGGATAAATCTCGACTGGCTTTTGTTGCGCTTCTAAGAAGTTGGAGCTCGGTTATTCGGTGCGTAAAATGTAACTGTAAATCGCATTTTTGTTCGTATTGTTAAAGAGAGGATACCACGTATGCATATACGCCATGCGGGAGTCCCATCAGTTGTTGTTCTTTTCGCGTATATATTTCTGGGTCAGTTTCGCCTGCGCTGATGGATCGAGACAAGAGATCGCGTACCGAGAGCTTTGCCGTGTGACGCACTTATGCCTCGTTTGCCGTCATTTTTCACCCGCAGCTAAATACATACGAGACTCGATGTAGTCTCTGTCTGCGATGCTGATTCTGTGCGCGAGAGCTTATCTGATTTTTCGGAACGGGCTGCGATCGCTACGACGCCGGGATAGCAGTTTTGAGCTGCGCGACAGGAAAGCTTGTGAAAAATGTAGTGAAAGTCAATTGATGAAGACTTGGAGTCGGGGATTTTTTTTTCTCGAACACGCGCGCGCTCTCTTTTCATTCAGGCTTAAGTGAGCGTAAGCATACTCTCGCTCTGTTGCAGTGTGCAAAGCTGTGGCAAGCTTGAATTACGGTTATATTCAATAAAGGGATTACCCTCCGCTCTCCCCCTCGGTTATAGGCCGATAAAAAAAATTAATTAACTTTTAATTAAAATTATCATAATCCTCGTAATCCAGTGTGTGTCGCGATAAAAAGTCATAAATATATGCAAAGTGTCCGCTCGAGCGGACAATTTTCTGGTAAAAGTGAATTTAATCTGGCCGTTTGTACAACAACTGCACTTTCGAGATAAACAATATCCCGAGGATCATTATGAATCATTGGCATTATCATTTTCGGCATCGTTACGAAAATGTTTACGACCGAGAGGGCGATTCAAAGAAAGTGCGCACACAGCCCACGAGGAGAGGTATTATTTATGACGAGAGGCTCGAGTCAATTTGTAACGTTTTCTCGAAAAAAAAAGAAATTAATAAATAACCGACGACACTCTCGGCAGTCAAATTACGAGAGAGGGAGAGAGAAAAGGAATTCCCGAAGCGTTCCACATATTTGCAATAATCCCCCAGCGATACTACCGCGGCTCACTCGATGATCCGGTTGCACAACACATCGGTCCGAGGAATCCGAGAGACCTGCTCTCGGCTCCTCTATATATATACAGTGTATGTATATAGACAGAACGTGACCGGCAACCTGTTCGATCTAAAAGGTTATAGGTGTTCGCTCTGACCGCTCGCGCGCGCCATATCTCCAAGAGAGAAAGAGAGTCCGCGCACTTCCGTGCCCGAGACGGACAGAGGAGAGAGAGAGAGAGAGAACCTTTTATTTCCACGCGCTACGTTCAAGACAGTATAACGAGGCGCGGATGTATATTTATGCGAGCGAGCGGCCAAATTATATTGAATAATAAGCTTTATATACGCGTTGGAAGAAAGTATGTATGAAGCGAGCTCCTTCTTCTTCTTCGAATTGAATTTTTTCTCGCCGCGGGGACTTGTTTGCAGAAGCGTGCATTGCAAAGACAATTTTCACGCTTCGTTATCCCGGGGAATGCATGCGTGCGTACACTTTGACTCCGTAACCTCGACAATCGTGTGTGTATGTACCATTGCTCAAGCACGGCTCTTTTGTGCAGCCTAATAAAAGCATAGCGCGCGTGTCACTAAACCTGATTTTCCAAGGCTCGGTAGCCGTAGGTGGCTATAGTCATTAGGCGCCGACTCTGCAGCAGCGGTGGCGGTCTATCGGTGCGACATAAATAAATACATGAATCGCCATAATTCTTGTATATGCTCGCAAGCGAGGGACAAGTTGCGTCGCGCTCCCTAATCACTGTCGCCTATAGTCGCGCGGAAGCTTATGTGTGTCTATGTCGTACGTATACTAATATAGTGCGGACTTTCCTCATCCGAGCTGCTGACGAAACTTTCTGGCTGAATTTGGAGCTTGATTGCCTCGTTATGCAACTTGGGGCTATTTTTCATTTTTAGCCGGGGAAAAGTGTGCAGCGCGCCGCGATCAATCTTACTCAGCGACTTTTTCCTGTGTCATCGTGTTTTCTCGGCTTCCTTTTTTCCCATTCAGACGCGCGAGGACTCTGATGCAACTGGCGCCGATTGTGATTTTGTGATCGAGAGGAGCTACTATGTGTTTACGATCGGTAATTAATAGATCGTCATTTGCTGCACGATTTTGCGCAATGCACAACAAACAAAATATAATGTGAACGTTTGCCGAAGCAGCAACAGCAGCGAGTTGCATGATTATGCAAAAACAGTGTTTATTTAGCGGTCGAACCTTCGATTAAAATTCTTTTGTTCGCACTGGCCAGAGAGCGAGAGAGAGAGAGAGTTCTTTTCGGTCATTAAAAATCGAACCCTCTTTGAATAGCTGCACTTATTTAAGCGCACGCGCGTCGGTTTCTCGGACTTGTCCGTGACATCATGGTTTAATAAAACATAACCCAAACAAGCGTATGCACATGTGATTATTATATGCCCGACTGCTGATGTCATCCTGCTCGGATGCGCGCATTTTCTCAGTAGCATGTAAAAAATTACCGGCGATTTCATTTTGCTGCCTTATAGCGAATGGTGTCGGCGTCCAATAAAATGGCACAGTGAGAGAGAGAGAGCAAGCAAGCGATGCCTACTGTATATGTATATTCGCACGTCTGCGCACTAGAGAAGGAGAGGCGGCAACGCACTCAACTCAATCGGCCCCCCCTGCGGGCTGCGCTCTCTTGCACATGCGTCGTGCCGCGGCGATGCGTCAACTCGCGCGCACGCGACCAATCCTGGCCACCCGGAGAAAGTATATACGCGTATCGAAGTAGTAGGGACTTTGACGAGCTATACATGTATGGTTGTACATAGTGCTATACTCTTGGCCTTTTCACTGCAAGCCGGAGAACGTTTTCCTTTCGCACGAGCGAGGCTAACAGGTGTCGCGAGAGAGCAGAACGCGTCGGCTGGACACTTTTATCGATGATGAAAAAATTTGACCATAATTCCATTTGACGTGAACGATCACATTTGTGAGCAGTATTGAATAGTTTACACGACTTTTTGGCGCAAAAAGTGTAGCTAAGAATAGCACATGCGCGACTAGGCGAGTATACAACAGGTGCGCCGGCAGGTAGACGTATTTACGAGGACGCGAATGGCGACGATTATGGCGCCGCCGCCGCCGCGAGAAGTTTCACCTCTGCCGCTCGCGCGTGGGCGCGACTTGTCTCTCATCGCGCGCACGCGTTTCCTGCTTCCCGTGAAGGTGCTCGCCAGAATATCGCGCATATAGTCAACGCGGCGCTTTATCGCGCCGTAACTTTTGCTCTATCCCGCGTCGTTTTATTACACCTATACACTCGCACATGCGTCGTATATAGAATTTTTAATGACTGAGTCACGGGTTTCTCGCGCGCGACGAATGGCGTAGCTTTACGTAACGACGTACAAAGTCTGTGTGTGTAAACGATCGGAGGGCATTCATTACCGACGACGTGCTTAATTAAGCGAAAGCTGAGAGCTGCATAATAATAATGATGGCCGGCTTCACGGATTTAGGAAGTCATTCATCGTATATGGGAAGCCGTACATTTCCGATCGCCGAAATGTGCTGTTTTGCCTTATCCGTTGGGCAGAGATATCACTTTGCTGCGCGACGCGGTGTCTTTGGAGACAGTGCGATCGCGGTGTTTGAATTATTCAAAACGCCAAAGGGGTAATTATGCACTGTCGACCTCTGCGCCGCGCGGCCGGTTTCTTGACTCCTCAAAGTCGCTGAACTTTTCGAAAGCTGCGCGCACCGATAGCGCATATAATGACGTTATTACGCTACACCGAAACGAGAAAGTGCGTATGCGAGCGTTTAATTAACACGGTGTAATTCATAACTGTATCACACGAGTATACGCCGAGGAGCAATTGCGCAACCTCGACTTTCCAGACTAATGAAGTCAGAGCGAAACATTCGCGAAGGGCGTCCGCTTATCTCCCGAAAAATGCACCGCTTCCTTCTCTCCTCTCATTATATATCATGCTCGTGTCGTCCCCGGAAAGTATAGCGCAGTCGTGTCTCCCGTGGGAACTTTGAGGCTCTTTGGCGACGAATTGCAGTCCGCGTCTTGTAAACACATATAGGCACTGACCTTCCAACGGTCACCAGCCGTTAGTATGCTAACCAGTCATCAAGGCTCTTCTCTCTCACACACACACTGCAGATACAGACTCGGTGAAAAGAGCAGCTCGCATTCGTCGATTTGCGCCCCGTGCATCATTATATTCTCGCTCGCTCTCTCGAGGTGTGGCGCAGGCCGCTTTAAACGCGTAGGTGGTCTCTCTCGCTCGCTCGCCTGTGCTCTCCTTCGCTGCAGCACGTGTGAACGCCACACTTCGAGGAAGGACGATTATCGGCTGCTCTCTCTCTCTCCCTCTCGCGCTCCAGCCTGGACCAGCTCAGGGGCGTGCGCATTTCAGCAATTTCCTAGAGTCCCTTGGCTCTCGAATTAAGAGATCCTAAAAAACTGTAATTTCTCCGGAGTATACGCAAGTCCTTGCGCGCAGTTTACGTACCCTCGAATCAAGCTTTCAATGGCGGCTTTCGATTTAATAAGCGCGACATTTTTAATAGCAGGTGTGAGAACGCTTCGTCGACTCGACGCGGGCTAATACGTGCACTTTTGAAAAATTACCCCTTTGTATACGAATGCGCTGTGCATTACAATACTCATTTTTCTCCAACCGCTTCCCCGCGCCCCGGAGATTTTTTCCACGGACTTTTTCAGCTTCCTTTTCCACACACAGTAGCATCGACGCATCGGCACCACAAAGGACGATTCATAGTATATAATGGAGAGAACCCTCTCTCGCGGCAAGACGGAAGCAACGAGATTTTTCCCCAAACTATATACTGCATCGCAGGTATACCTACACAAGCTCGACACCTTCGCGCGCCCCGGAAGCAGAGTCACGGCCGTGATCTCTCTGATCGCGAGCATAAAGGGTTCACACACATACGTGTGTCTTCTTCATCTTCTTCGTCTTCGTCGGCCATCTGCCGCTTATGCGCGCATTGTCCTTTCCGTAAAAAAGGAGAGCGGAACGGAGTACAGTGTGTAACGCGTATATACATACCTGTCGAACTCTTTTCTCTCGAAGGACTCTCAGTGGCCGCAGCTACCTGATCGAGAGAAAAAAAATACGAAATATCGGAAACTAATATTCGGAGAGGAATCGAATCGAAACCGCTATTAATTAGAGCGGCTCTTTGGCGGACTGATGGATTATAATACAGCCATTCGTCGTAAGTATACTGAAAGGTATACCATATACGAGAGAGTGAAGGCACCTGCGCAATCCACAAGGATTTCAGTACTCGAACACGTAGACCTTGAAAATTCGAAAAGTTAGTAGAGTTAAAAGGTAAGCTACAGCGTCAATAATAACGTAAACATGTCGACCTTTGCATTCGCTGCTCTATCACATTGCACTTTCGAAAAATTGCAGCGCGCGCCGTGACGGTCATTATAAAAAGTTCTTGGAAGCATTTAACTTTTAGCATAAATTTCATCTTCATCTCTCACTGCATAGCGCAGCACACGTGGCGTGTCGTTCTTTTATATTTAAAGGTCGTGACGATAAGAGCCGAGAGTCTATATACATGTATGCAGCGATGCTATCGAGCAGAGCTGCACCGCGGCGATCATTAAGGTCGTCGCGCGAAAAGTGCGCGGCTAATGGCGATTTTTACGCGCCGGGTAAATTCATAGCCCGGCCAATTTAGATACAGCGGCAGCCGATTACGCGCGACACACTGCACTTCGATGCGCCTATAACGGCCCCCCGACGACGATCGACTTTATCGCGCTCGGGCCCTATTGCTGTGTCGGGGAGAAAAAGCGGTTTTTTTTCTCCTCGTAAAGATATACACTGCGCGGATCTTCGCTCGCAGGTTACATAAAATAATTGATCGTGCGTGCAGTGTTTTACGCGGCGGTTTGTCGCCGACTCGAGTATTTATTGATTTTTTAATGCCGCGATAATAATTTGCCGCAATGTGTGCTTTTTAAAAAGGAAAGCCCTCTCATAATTATCGCTTTCTAAAATTGACTTTCCTCGCCGAGAGACTGATACGATGGGCGTGTGCGAAGCGGTACAGTGCGCGCGACCATCAACAGGTGGATTTCTGCCGACGAGTCCGCGAACCATCTGTTGTGCGCGCGTGCGCGCCACTGCCGCCTTTTCTCGTCTTTTCGAGTAGCTGCAGGTTGTTGCTTCTTCTCTTCGAGCGCCGAGATTGTTTTGTCCTGTCAAGAGGTCGGCCAGAGGAGCAGGCTAATGAGAAAGAATACTGACCGCGCGCGCGCGCAGTCGATCCCTCCTTTGAACGAGCCGAGATGCTGCCTCTTCGAGAGCTTGTATTATTATTATTATACACGGGATTAGCTGTTGCTGGAGTGGATTTAAAATAAATGACATTATTTGCAACACATAACTGTGGCCTTGTCAAATCCTATAATACTATACGAAATCGCACTCGATAAAATAACTTCCGAGAAATAACCCCGACAATTTATCAGACCGATATGAATAAAGTGTCTCAGTTCGGCGCGATCGATCGGCAGCAAAGATTTTTCGCGACATTTTTGCGTCAGCGCGATCACACAGCTGGCACAGGTTGATAATGTATGCCGATAACAATGAGGTGAAATATTATGAAGTTATGAATATGCTAATTAGGGCTCATTGAAATGAAATATGCAAGGCATTCCTTGAGGCCGCTCGAGCTAAACTATCTGCCGCCCTTGTATCGATTTCTCCACTCACCGATGCAGGCTCGCTGCTGCAGCAGTCCGGAGATCAATTAAAGCTCGCTCTCCGTGCGTACGTGCGACTAAATATTTGTTCTGTCTGCCGCGCGTTGAGAGTATTAATGACAAACAGAAACTCGTACGTAACATACATACACACCTGGCGTGGACTACTGTACAGAGAGCGCGTCAACGAGAGGTGTCTTCCCGGAAGTGATGAGGGGCTTCCTCGAGGACAGTCAGGTGCTCGCGCGGATACTCCTCTCGGATTCTCGCCTATTGAGCAGCTCTCTCCCGCTCTATATGCAGGCCAATATATCCCCCCGTGCTGTGCGACTAAATATACGCATACATTTCAGAAAGGAGACGAGCAGCAGGTGCCGCCCCGACCATAACATACAACGCACGCTGTAATCGGACTCGGGAGATTTTCGTCGTATACGCGTGCATGCGCGGTATATATGCTAATGACGATTGCGCAAACCTTACATATAATATAATATATTATCGGCTCGATAACGCCGCGCGCTCTGCTTATGACTTTATAAATGTTATTTAATAATTTTTCGAGATACGGGCGTTACCTCTCTTTTTCTTTTTCTTGCTCTTGATTCGTGTTTCGGTAGCCGGTAGCCGCGTAGCAAGAGTACAACAAAGAGGCAATTTTAATTCGAGGTAGGTCGCTTTGCTTTACAAATTAAATTACCCGAGGAGAACCTTTCCCCCTGAAAACTCTACTCCGCGCGAGCGCGCGCGTGCGTTATAGCGTATACCTGTTCGTTTCTTTTACATAATCTCACTATAAAGCCCGACCGAGTACCGGACAAAGAATACGAATTCTGCATTGAATTATAGAAGGATCAATGCATTCTTAATTTTACGACTTTCCGATCGTATATTTATTGCATCAAAGTTTATAAATTTTAATTCCCGCGCCGTGCGCTGCTCAATGTAAAGCCGTTGCTTTGTATTTTTAATTGCGAACGGGTTATAATGATAATTGCCCGGATAATTTTCAGTCTGGGATATCCCGCAGTAATAACTTTGGGGCTTCCTTTGATTTTCGCTCGTTCATAAAATCTCTCTCGTAAGCGCACACACACACATACACTTAGCCATCGCTACTAATTAAAAACTGGTTATTTCGACTCGCGATCGTGTTTTACGATACGGCTGTGCACATTCTCGCTTCCTGGACCAATCGATGAAATATCGCCGAAACGCGGGCATTTATAGGTCTCATATTGAGCAAATAATACACATATAAATCGAACAAGGTCGATCGATAAAATACAAACACGCTGAAATCTCGCTATAAAAATAAGCGAGTTTAACAACTCTCTCTCTCTGTCTCGCGCGTACGAATGAGTGTCATAAAAAAATAATAAATTAAAACCTGCTCTCTCTCTCGGGGGCTTTGTTCGTATAATACACTGCAACCCTGTTGGATTTATTCTCGTTCTCGTTACCGCAGCCTTTGTCGTAATTTATACAGTGCAGCGTATAGATCTCGGATGCGGTCGCTCTCTCACTCTCACTTTGCAAAAGTTTGAGTTTATACACCATATTTATACACTACCTAGTCGCGCCGGAGGAAGAATGGCCCGTACGTATACACCAGGTATGAGACGCACCTGTTCGATCGAACGAACGAGTCGCCATAAAAGCAGCCTCGGGCAAAGGAAGCCCTCTCTCTCTCTCTCTCTCTCTTTCCCTCTCGCTTCGCAGTAGTAGTGCGAGAGGACTTGGCCCTGGTGTGGTATAACATTCGGAGTCCCGTTCCTTCGTCTTCGTCTTATAATATATACTTGGTCGTCGCCGGACTCTCTATACGAAGTTTACGACGACGTTTTTTGAAAAGGCGAGAACACCTGTCGGTTCCGATGAATGAGGTCGTCCCCATGAATGGGGACATTCCAAGGCGCACGGATTTGCGCTGCTGCTGCGAGGTTTCGTTGTTCCTGCGCAGGCTTCCTATTTTTCTTCTCTCTTTCTTTTTGCCTCGGGCTATTTGGAAATCGAGACTCACTCCCTTTTACCTTCCTTGCGAAACAATTAACTGCGACGCGAGACTAATTCTTATGCTAATATTTATTTATATGCAAAGTTTAAAAATTTAGAAATACGTTTGTACCTGCGTACAATTCAATTCAACGAGACGAGTATAAGAAGCTCAACCTGTAGAAAGTATTATAGGGCTTGGCAGTATCACGATCATCGCAGAGATTAATCCCCCGGCAGTTCCCCCAAAATAAGTCTCTCTCGATGAACTGCAGCGCATCACAGGTATACCTGTAAGGACAGGCGAAAAGTCCCGTTCTCCCCTCGGAGAGTCGTCGCCATGAGTGCGTCTCGTAGACCCTCCGGAGCCTTTCGGGTTTTCCCTTCTTGCGGCCCGCAAGTAAAATCCAGTCGAGCGTAAGGTTATACGCAGCAACTTTAATACGTCGGTTGTACACCCCAAAATCCAGCAGGTGATCGCCTGTGGAGCTCTGTGCACGGAATAAAGAGAGGGGTCAGAGCTGCCGTGCACCGTCGTCGTCGTCGTCGTCGTCGTCAAGACGCAGCTTCGTACAATTTTTTTTTTTTTTTTTTTACGAAACGGCTGCTGCGAACCGTTGGACCGTTTCGAAAGGGGACGCGATCTCTCTCGCGCGCAAGGAGACGATTATTTTCAGGTCCCGGCCGCGCGGGTATTATACGTTTCCTCGGCGCCGCGAGAAACTTGTTCGCACGCGCTTTATAACGAACAAATTGCGTACGTTATGGGTCACGTCGGTTTTTAACGGACTTTCCGAGTGAAAAACGGGTTTTCATTTCTTTTTCGCGCATTAGTATGATTTCGGTTTAATTTTAGAATATTTATTACACGCTCGCTGTTTGCGCGACGATCCGGGGTCTACACTCGATGCCTATTCATGCGGAGATTAATATGCATCGGAATACACGAGTATCGAAAACAATCTGGCATTTTTACCAATTCCAAATTAATATATTTAGCGTATTTTAATCCGAAACAATGGTGCCATTAACATCTACTCTCGGAACGCATTGCGACATACCGAAATATACTTTCGTCAGCAGTAAATTATATACACACTCTTTTCATCGACATTGGGTGACTTTGATTTTTTGTCGCCCGAAAAGAAGTTGCAGTGTTGTTGATAGAGCAAACACAGTTGCGTTGATAAACCTGTGCTTTATACCGGCGAGAATTCAATGAAGCACCAAGCACGCACCGCGTCGAATAATATTTTTATACTTGTCCTTATTTGCCTTTTTATACATACGTATTGGATATACACATGTGCGACTATTATGAATATTGATTTTACGACAAGTGCTTTGTGATACTGAAAAGATCGACTGCAAACTGAATGAATGCTCATAGAAACGTTTAAAGCGAGCGAAAAATCGACTTCGATTCAAAAGCGTTTACCTTCGACTGACGCGTAAAATCTCAATAACCGATTCACTGCGCGGAGCCGCGCGCTGCAGCCATTTACTCAAAGAGCGGAAAATGCGGTTCTCGCCCGCGATTGAATATAGAATAGCGATTTTTCAAGACTCGCGCGAAAAAATCGGCCAATTGAATAGCGCGCCGAGAACCGATACCTAATACGCGCTAGAATCGAATGTCGCCCGCAGGTAAGTTATTGCAGTGCAGCGCTCTCGAGCCCGCCATATGTTGTTTACCCGCGTGTCTAAAGACCTTTGTGTCGTGTAGGCTAATTTCCGAATGAAAGATCGAACGGGATCGCATGCTTGTTGTTGGCATGCGTATGTGCTTGTGTTATATTTCTGGGCGGATAAATCTCTTTACTCCCCAGCGACGACGCCTTTGCTCTGCAAATTATTTCGACTGTGGAGATGCTGGCTCGAGGCGTTTCTTTGCTTCGTTTGAGTTGTAACTTTTTTTTTCAAAAATTCAAGTTGAAATATTAGTGTGTCGGTTGCATGAGGAGGTTTTGGAGTGTAGGACATCGAGGTTTCGATAATTAAATACATATCATGGTTTATAGTTTAAATTTCATATTTTATTACGTATAAAATAAACTCTATATATATGTATTAATATATATATAGGCGATATCTTTATCTCTTAATAGTTTACTTTCTATACAAGTCTAGAAATAGTGGTACTCGCCCCCGAGTCGCCGTGTGATACCCATCGGGAGAACGGCGGCAGAAGCCGTAAGAGATAGATCGTCTCGTCACTTTCACTCGTTGTTCCTGATGTCTGGGTATACGGCCACTCGAGAAATTACATATAAATATAAAGTTTTCTCGCATCTTTTAAAAATCTGGGCACACGCCTTTTTCGCCCTATCTTTTTCTTTAAATAACTATATTACAATGACTAGTTTCTTGTGTTTGAAATAACTTACAGGCTGATGTGCTCAAGGAAACTTTGAAATGGCCACGAAGAAAAAAAAATTTTGAATTCTTCGACTTCGCAGTGCTTGCAAAAGAAGAGAATAATATACATGTATATGACGATATATATACGAACGATACACGCGTATTTACAAATGTATTGTTGCTTTTTTCTCATCTGTACTCGCTCGCATCTCTCGCATTTTCACATATAAGTTATACACTCGCATGAATGGCACTTTGGTGCGCGTATGCACGTTTAGTTCTTTTTTACAATCTAAGGGCATAAATTACTAGAAGGTAGGAAAAAATCGCATAATGTACAAGAAAGAATCGAATTCCCGGCGAAGCGGAAGAAGAAGAAGAAGAAAATTGGAAAAGTTGTACATGGCACGGCAGTTTCACGGTAGAACCGCGCGAGACTCGCGGGTAATATAGAGTAGCGGATATAAAATGTTTCCCTCGCGCACTCGCTTCTCGAGACCGATCGACGCGCACCGCAAGTGTAAGTACAAAAAATAAACATCTCTCCCTAGCGCGCGCGACTATGTACAGGGCGAGTGCGCGCAAGGTCTCTCTCTCTCTCTCGTTTGTACTTGATCGCGCTAAGCATCGCGTAAGGCACATGTCAATCGGAAAATGTCCGAAGTGTTCACAGTCAAACGGTCACACACGTCAGCATCCGTAGGGGATGGGCACGGCGACTCCCGGGCAGCCGCCCTCCTGGTGCTTGGTCAGCAGCGACATTCTGCTGAAGGTCTTGCTGCAGGAGGAGCACGAGTACTTCTTGACGTCGCTGTGGGTCTGGAGGTGAGCGCGCAGATTGCTCCTGTCGGCGAAGGCGCGGTTGCAGTGCTGGCAGCTGAAGGGCTTCTCGCCGGTGTGCGTTCTGATGTGTCCCTGGAGCAGCCACGGCCTGGAGAAGGCCTTGCCGCAGAGGTGGCACTTGCACGGCAGCGTGTGCGTCCTGATGTGCATCTTGAGCGCGCCCAGGGTCAGGTAGACCTTCTCGCAGTACTTGCAGGTGAAGGTCTTCTTGGTCTGTCCCTCGGCGGCGGCGCAGTGGAACTGCTGGTGCTTCGACAGGCCGGAGTAGGTCGAGTAGGACTTGGCGCAGTCGGGGCACTGGTAGCGCGGCGAGGAGGAGCCGTTCGACGAGGAGGAGGAGGAGGAGGAGGACGAGCCGACGGGGCTGCCCTTGTCGAGCTTGACGATCATGGATCCGGCGCTGGTGCTGCCCGCGGAGGACCTGCCGCTGTCGCTGCCGGGCGAGGAGAGATCCTCGGGGGTGACTGGCGGCGGCGAGCGCATGGACGAGCTGCCGAGCGAGCTGGTGGGCGAGAGTCCGCAGTGGTCGGGGCTGGAGTAGTAGTGGCTGGCGTAGCTCCTGGCGATGGGCCGCTGGATGCTCGGGCAGGTGAGCGCCGCGTGCGGCGGCGAGGGCGACACGGACTGGTGCTCCGGCGAGGAGTGCGGGTACGCCGCGACCGGGTACGCCGGGTAGAGCTCGGCGGCCGCGTGGTAGCGGTACGCCGCCGGGTAGGGCAGGTAGTGCGGCGCCGGGTAGAGAGGAGCCGCTCTCGCCCAGGCCGGGTTGGCGTAGTGCGCCAGAGGCTCGACCGGGCTGTTGAGGTTGAGCGGCTCGAGCGGCGAGGACTTGCTGCTGCTGCTGCTGCTGGCCATGAAGTGCATGGGCGAGCCGATGGCCGCCGAGGCGGAGGCGTTGTCGTGCTGCAGCACCTCGACGCGGGCCTTCTTCGCGACGGGGTGAACCGGCGCGACGGCCGCTGGCGGAGTCATCGCCTTGGTCGGGTAGTGCTGGTGGAGCTGGTGCTGGTGGTGGTGGTGGTGGTGGTGCGGGTGCGGCGGCTGGTAGCTGCCGGGAATGTGCGCGATCGGGTGCTGAGCGACGGGCGACGGAGATCTCGTCCCGACGGAGATGGGCGACGGCGAGCGCTTCAGCACGACGGGGTAGTGGACGGGCACGGCTGAGCTGCCGACGGCGATCGGCGACGGCGAGCGCGCTCTCTTGGGCGCCGAGCGGCTGAGGTCCTCGGGCTTCGTGCTCAAGTTCTCGGGCTCGGAGACTTCCTCGACGACCTCGATCATTTCTTCTGGAGAGAGAGAAAAAGAAGGGGACACGTTAGTTGATTGCGAGCGTCGACTTTGAAAATGTGCGCAAGTGCAAGTTGTTTTTCAAGGCTATCGAGGTTCGACTCGAATTCGCGGACAAGTTGAAAAACGGATGTGTGCCAAGGTGATGGGGATTCGATTCTTACCTTTGATCTCGGTTTTCGGCACGTCCTCGGCGAGCTCTACATTCACCGGCCGCTTCTTGAGCGGGCAGTGGCTGTAGCTGTTGTTCTTCTTGATGAAGCTGCGGGGCATCTCGTCCACGAGCATGTTGAGCTGCTGCTTGTTCTTAGTTGACTCGACGGAGCTCTGGTCTCGTCGGCGGATCCAACGTGACTGCGATATCCTCTCACAGAACACGAACAGTGTACATAGGACGAACTAATGCTATGTACGTTGGTCACTTTACACAAAATTCACTTCCATGAGTAGTGCTAGTAGCAGTAGTGTCACACGCGAAGTTTTTCAAAGTGTCTATTCGAGTACGTAAGTGTATTAGAGCGTAGTAAGCGGTAGGAGCTGAACTGAGTTGAGCTGCGTGTGTCTCGTACGGCTGCGAGCCGGTCTCTGAGCTGGAGGTGGGTGTCCCCGGGGCTTTTATAACCGAGCCCCCACTCGCAGGAGCGCAGGTGGCTCGCACGTGCTGCCGAACCAATGCAGGTCCACGGGCCCCGAGCTCCCCTGCCAATGGGGGACGGCGCAGTCGCGGCCCGTCGACCAATCCCAGACGCGGCATCTGCTCTCCCCTCCGTGCGCGCCTGCAGCTCCCCGCCGCTCTCTCTCTCTCTCCCTCGATCCCCTGCAGCCGCCTGATGCCTGTTTTCTTCTAGGACGATGCAGCGGCGGCATATGCCATCCCCACCTTTTCCGGTGGCTCGAGAGCATTTCGAACGCGTAACGGTCGTGTCGCGTGCCGCAGCATCGCCCACGCGTGCTGGAACCCACACACAAGCGCGCGCGCACACACATACTCGCTGCCGCTGCTGTTGCTGCTCTACAAGAACCCCCTCGATTATTGTTGCGCGCCGCGCACATGTGCACGTGCGCGCGAGCGCTTAGATTCACTCTCTCTCTCCCCCCTCTAGCTTCTTCTTTTCATTATCTTCCTCTCTCGCGTTGCCTTTGATGCGTTACACACAATAGTCAATTTTCGCAACGAGTGGAGCGAGCATTCCGACGTGTATAATGATTTCGGCGCGTGCCGTCCGGAATCGGAGTCAAAGACGACAGATCAGACTATAATGTTTTTTTTCTCTCTCTGCAGTACACTTATACATCGATGCCCGCCCCCTACTTCGTTTTTACTCCCTTGCAGCCAGCCCGATGCTCGTACTCGACTTCTAGGAAAGGCGCATCTGCGTCTAATGGACAAAGCGACGAGGCTTTTAAGCGCAAAGCGAGAGAGCGTCCAGAGAAATGTATTCAGACTGTTGAGGAGTCGAGTAATAAAAAGTTGCTTTTACTGAAAGGGATAATACCAATACCTAATACTCCGCCAAGATGCTGCTCTATACTGAGATTTATATGCGCGATTGTGACGTTTACTTCCAATTTTTCTTCGTGCCTGTATACTTAACACACACACACACACAATAACGGACGCGATGTTTGAAATTCAACGCAGATCGAGTGAGCGGATAAATTTAAGGTAAATTATCGTCCTGACCGATCTGACATGATTAATCAGGAGGCAAACAGTCAGCACATAACCGTAATATCGTTGGAGTAGCAAATCCGAGAAAACGGCACTTACGACTATATAACAAACAAGAGAGAGAGAGAGAGAGAGAGAGAGAGTAAATCGGCGCGTGCTGTCCAGCAGTCGGCAAAGGGCGAGACACGCGACTCAACGGCGCCTCGCTCGAAGGAGGGAGAAGAGAGCGCGAGTATATAATACGTATTTTTGACGAAATAACCTTGCTGCAGCCGCCGCCGCTCGCGCCTTGCGTAAGTAATGAGTATATACTGCTATAAGGCGGTTCCCCGTTCTCGCGCCTATCTATGTATTATATACACATATATATCGCGATCGATTATATTCGACTCGATCTGTGTATGCGCACGTCTGTAAACTGTTTATGCTCGTGTGTGTGTGTAAGTATGTGTAGGTTTGCGCCGATCGACTTTCCAATTGTTCGACTTCTCTCTTGGCGTTCTTGTTTAACATGACTATATGCGCGCGCTGGTAGCCGCGATCGTGCCAACGGGGAAATAGAAGTGCAATGTTGTTTGTAATTGCGGAAATAATTTTTTTGTTCTCGAAATTATATTCACGCGAGTAGCGCGATGAATAATTGATGCAACATTCGTTGTACATTAGAATATTCAAAAGTGCAGTCGGTGAGTCTTCTCCCTTTTAATTTTTTACTCTCTCTCTCTCTGTCAAGCCTTCCTTCAAATGGAGCTTATATTCGGGAGAGAGCCGAGAATCATCTACCTGCGCGTGATTTCAGCTCATATAAGTATAAACTTGCAAAATGCATATGTATATGCGGCTCCTGCCGCTATATTATATTATACATATGTACATGCGTCTCGACCATTTATCCGCGCGGCGTTGATCGTCCCTTCCGGAGAGAGAGACGCGCACACCCGGTTTTCCCGGTTGCTGTTGCAGCCGGAACTTTTTCCGAAGGATCCCTATTTTTGTTTTGGGGCCAGAGGGGAGCGCCGTCGGCCTGCCGCTGATGGTTTATGTGTGTGTGTGTGTGTGTGTGTGTGTAGAAAAGGTGAAGCCGCGAAAGGTACACTCTTACATTATGCCGAATGTCGGGGGTTTGGGCTCGTATGTAGACTGACGCGCTTGCCTTTTTTTTATTTAAACGGACGGATATATGTATAAGTCAGGAGAGATATTTTCAATTTTAAATTTCGTTATGCTGTGAAAAAGTGTTTACTTTGCACCTAGCCAATGAAATCGTGAACCGTCCCAGATAGTTTTTTCAAAGAACCCGCAGCTATATGTAATTTGCACGATTAATCGACGAACGCGTATCCTTATTCAATCACACACAAAGGCTTCGAATATAAGTATAGCAAAATAATAATCGCCGGTTTCCGTGCTCCCGAAAATTCAAAAATCAAAGACTCCGGCAATCAAGCTCTGACTCACTTTGTTTGTACGACGAGAATCAACAGCAGCAGCAGCATCATCGCCAGGTAATTTCTGAGCGTCGTTTTCTAACGCCCAGCGGCCGAGAGAAAACAAGGTGCGATTTCACGCTCCAGGATAATATAATTCGCCCGTAGGCCGGGCGGCGCGTGTAATTCAGTCGTCGGCTCGAATAAATCTGTATAATTATCGGGGAAAGACGGGCCTAATGTCGGTAGCCGGCTATATGTGTATATATAGCACGGGGTCGGAAGGAAGCTGGTTTGCTTTTTTCCTTCCGTAGAGGGGGGAGGGGGGCACGCTTCACCTTTTCTCGACGGCGCACCTGGCATTAACGCGCCATATGCGTCGAGGCCCCACCGAGACTAGTTTTGCGCCCTGGACCGATTTTTTTTTCATTTCGAGTCCCTCTCTCGGACATGTGTGCCGACGGAGGAAGCAGCCTGCAACGCACTCGAGAGAGGGGAAGCGCCGTGTGTGAGTGTGTGTATAAATGTGTATGGTCTGTGGAGAGAGATGCCGACGAGCGTTCGACGAGGCGCTACACACATAGCAGAGCTCTGTCGATCGATATCGCGCGAGTTTGCTCTCCCGGCGGCATAGGAAGAATGATTTTTACTTCTAAGCGTGCGTGTGTGTATTGGTATTATACGCGTTACAATGCGCCTTTTCTTGACTCCCCGTTCGCGCGCACGCGGTTAAATCGGGAAGGAGTCGATCTCGAGAGTTGATGTATATTTATGTGCGTCGTGATGCTTTTGTCGAGAATGAACTGAAAAGGTGCGCGCGTATACAAGAGGCAGTTGACGGAAAAATTTTTTTCTTCTCCATTGTCATTGCTGTATACGACTCGTGCGCGCAAGCAAGTTAGGAGTATTTAGAGTTGTTATGATTTTATCTTTACAACGCACAGAGACGCGAATTGAAAAGAAACATACACACGTATATTTTCGGCCCGTTCCTCGCCGCCGAGAATTCGGTTATATTACCTGCAGCTTATATAGATTTTGATTGAATTCCCGAGAATCTTTTGGGGAATATCTGCAGCCATAACTGCCCAACCTCGGGGACGAACCCCTTGGTTTATAGCCGCTGGTCGGATTATGCACACTGCATTCATATAATCCTCCTCGCACAATGCGGGTCCTAATTGCATTATACCGACCCAACAATTTATATACCTGTGCGCATCTACAATTGAAAAACAAAATGTAGGAAATCCGGGAAAACACTGGCAAGTCCGTATTTACAAACACAGTGCGCATCATGTATTTGGTCATAACTGCAACTGATTCATTTGCCTATATCGGTGACGTCACCCGCCCGAGGAGACAAACATACAGTCGGTCGTCCGTACACTGTATAATCGGCGACGCCCCCCAATCTCTTTGCAGTCTCTCTTTCTCTCTCGGGTCGGATGGGAAATCCCAAGCTACCTGCGCCGCAGGTCCGAAAACAATACGGTCATTTGGCGCAAACAGCCCCTAATCGAGCGCTGCAGCGTGTCCGAACCTACTGGCCCGGGGAAATACTGTTTTGCGCGCCCCACTGTGCGACACTCTCTCTCTCTTCAGTGACACTTGAGTGACTCAGTACTGCGTCTTCGTACGACGCCGGCCGGTGTTTATCGGACAGAGCGAGCGCCTTTTATTGTCTCGTCCTTATCCAAGTGCACGATGCGTCATGTATAGGCATATATCTCCATTGCCTTGTGTTGCACTATGCGTGCACCCCGAGGCGAGCTTTTCAGCGCCGCCGCGTATAATCTGTTCGCACAATAATACAAGCGCGCAGATAAGTTGCGCGCTTGTATACAGATAAAATATAATATAGCGACGTTGAAAATTCGGAAAACCCGTGCGGACGCTCTGCGAGATTGATTAATGGTGTTTGCGTCTTGTCTATGTTTGTGTTTTCTCCAAGAGAGACGACGTGTTTGTCGTGCCATTACTGGCCAGAGCGCTCCTACACAGATAATCAGGTCGGGTGCGCGTATGGTGACCGAGGCGCGCGTATACCTGCGCGTCCGAGATCTCGATGCGCTCATTTTCTGCAGATGCGTCGGGACTTGCTTACCGAGTGCATTTTGTATTATTGGGCGCTATCGGTAAAATATTATTCTTCGTCGAAACGTGACACACGCAGCGACGACGATTTCGAATGCACAGTAAAGCCGAGGAATTTTTCTATACACAGTCACACGCCAAGGTGAAATCATGTCGCACGCTCTTCTCGAAAACAATGTCTCGTGTATATAAGAGCAGTGTTTATACCCGTCGTAAGTCGGAGAGCTGAAAAAAAGAACGCACGGTATAAATCAAGGCAGAAAGCAATGTTTTGTCGTTTTCTGCTCTCTCGGCACGCAGTCTCTTTTTGCTCTCGACAAAGTCGCGCCAGCAGAAGGAGTGAAAGCAGTGCGCAGTGGAGAGCTGGACATGGATCCTTTATATAAAAAAGAGTCTTATTCTGGCGCTCTCGCTTATTGCCGTTCAGAGTCCAAAGTCAACTCTGCGGAGAATAATAGAGCTCTGGACCACCGCGAGAGTAGCTCATTCATCGATGCTGGCCTGCAGCGGAAAATATAAGGAAAATCGAGGAATCCGCTCAAGTGGCCGTGACCAATTGCCTGCATCGCACAAGTGAACTCTCGGCCTCACGGGGGTTCCGGTGCTTAAAACGTACTTAAGGATTGTCCTAGTGGGCTCGAGCCATTCACGAAAACGCGGGACGAAAAAAAGCCGAGGATCGACCGCACGACTACAGGTGACTGCCGTTTTGTGCAGTAGGCGAAAGGAAGAGCGCAGGAATACGAAGAATGCCTATAATACAGTAGACCTCGTGGCAGCTCTCCTTTAGGACGAATTCGGGCCCATTCTTAAGTCTTCTTTCAATGGACCAGTCGCGTTTATTTATGCGCGCCGAGTTTTATTGTGCGCAGGCACTGTGCATAAGAGAGAGAGCCAATGAGCGAGTCCTGCGTTCTGAATAATTAACTCGAAAACTTTTTTTCGCTGGAACTGACTCTATCGATCACCTGCGCGACCTTTCACGAAATTTCTTCTTTTTTTCATCTGGCTTGGTGTATACATACAGAGTCCCATGTGCGGGTTTCAATTTAATTGATAAAGCTTTGTTTCAAAGTGCATAGCCATATTATTCGAGGTAGCGCTGGAAATGACAAAAGTCACCGACGATCGCCTTTATTGTATACAAAGTTCGGAAGACAAAAAGGTACATCATTCGCCAACCGAATTCGTTCGGGCGCATACATAACTGCAAAGTCAAAGCTACGCGCGACAAAGAGCTGCAAAGAATCTTCAACTCCTTGAACAAAAAGTCGCCGCTCTCGGCCACATTGAATTGTCTCGGAAAGAAAAGGTCGCTCTCGAGTGCCGCATTTATATACATTATACGTCCCTGTATTCCAGTCCATTGCGTCCTCGTCTACACTCGCAAAATCACGCTCTTCCACACAATTATCCAAAAACCGCCGCCAGTACATATAGCTCAATCGTCGAGGGCGCGAAAATCGTCTCGATTTTCCGGTCGATTTTTCGAGAACCGAAGAAGAAATCTATATAATAAAAACGCGCGAGTCGCTTACTCGCGTGGTCCGGTCTGTCCGCTCGACACAATGCCGGATACGCATGCATCCCGTCAAAGCTGCTGCTGCTGCTGCTGCAACGTAGCTCCGAATGAATGAGCGGATGAATGAGGGCCTACTATGGAGACTTTTCTTAGGAGCTGAATAGCAGCCCGTAGCTTTTGTCAAAAAGAGCCCGAGGAATCTCGAAGAATCACTGCTTCTTAGTACTATACTACCTATACTACACTGCTCCACGTGCATCACGCGAGAGAGAGAGGGAGGCAGACGAGAGCGACGTGTGTTGTTATTGCAGGTCGAGCTCGGTCAGCGAAGCGCGACGCGAGGCGGGCTATATATACTCTGTTGATGCGCTTTGTGTGTCAGTGAAGAGGAGAGACGGAGGACCTGCTGCAATTTTTCGAGGATGAACGAAGAAAAAACTGTTATAATATATAAGAGGATACGGGCCTCCTCCTTATATTTTTTTCTTCATTATTTGGCCGGGGATGCTGGTCGTCTTTTTAAATCCCCTGAAATTTTACGTTACGTTCTCTGTCTTTTTTTGTCGCGCGGGGCGGACGATTTCGAGTCACGCACCTTGTGTATTACCTTAAACTCTGTCATTTCTCGATGATTATAGACGATGGGGGTGTCCTAACGATCGTATTGATGCAAGTAAAATATGTTTCTTTCCGGCTACAGAGCTCGTCCGAAACACTCAAATAATCAATCTGAATCTCGCAACGGACAAATAATAAAGCCTGCAGCTAATTCCATCGCGCTCAACAGAAAAAAACTGCCGAAGGAAGTAGCCCGCAAAAAAGTAAAATCCATCCAAAAAGCGGCTGCTCCCCTACTCTCTCCCTCTTTTAACATAGATACATATATACAGCTCGCAAACCTGCTTATAATACGACAGCGCGCAGCGAGTATATTTCACCTGCAGGGTGGCAGGAAAAATTGACAATTGAAAAGTTTCATAAGGGTGCGTACGGATCTGAGGCCGCAGCACGTCGGCAGATCTCAATAGAGCAAGCGCGAATGCCTGTGTATGTATGTATACACTTATACGCAACATCTGCCGGTGACGACGGCGAATGGACCGAATGCAGGAGAGACAGCTGATCCGGAGCGCGCGTGGCACTTTTCATTTCCGAAAAATGCGCTGCGCTTTCAAAGAGAAAGGGAGGGGGGGCGCAACACACAGGAAATTTCGAGTAGATCCGAAAGCTGCCGCCGATGACCGTTATACCTTTAAACTTTGACTGGATGGCCTTTTTTGGAGGAGGATCGCCGCATGTGCAGTGTTGGGCTTTCTTTGGCTTGAAAAATTACACGCTTGTTCGAGCCGGACAATGGGTGCGGTGGAGTTTGCCGCAGCTTTAAATAAACAAGGAATTATACAAATTTGGAGCTTGAATAATATTATGATATATGTAGATTCGAAAACGCGATACGCGATCAGTGCGCTCGGAGATTTACAAATCAATACGAAAATTTCAATATTTCTTACGACTCCGGGCGACAATGAAAATTAAATGTATCTCGCTTTTCTTTGGAATGAAAACACACAGCCGCACATCATAAATCACGAGCGCTGTACAGTAAAAAGAAAAGAAGAAAAAAAACAAGGAATAAAAAAGGCGTGCGCCGCGAGCTCGTAAAAAGCGGTATCGCTAATATCGATCGCATGTAAAATCAATGACCGAAATTTCGTCCCTTAGTCCTTTCTTCGTAGATTTCTCCGCGATTATACCTGTCGATTGTCCGCCGCTTGACGACTCCTTTTCTCCCCTCGACAAACTTATCGAGCGGCCCTCATCTCTCTTTCTCTCTCTCCTCTGCGGCATCATAATAGCCGAGCACAAAACGGGCTCGCGATAAGCGGCAAAGCTAAACTGACCGATCTCTCTCTCTCTCTCTCTCTCCGCTCTCTGCTCCGGATAAAACCTGGCCGCATCTCGGTTTTCCGGGAAATCCGAGCGCATATGGTCAGTTTTGCAGCGGCGATCGTATGCGTGTATGTGTAAACGTGGACGCGTGCCCGTCGGGGGGCCGACAAAATACGCGCGCATGGGCAGGTGACGACGAGGACGACGGATGCTGTGTGTGCGTATAATGTATATATACCTATATAAGCGTCTTTCGTCTCGGAACAGATGATCACCGGGCGCGCCAGGGCTTTCAATATATTTCGCGCACGCGCCCTCTCGGGCCTTTCGCTATTGTGTTCTGGGCCTGACCGTTGATGCCCTTTGTTTCGCGCGCCTGCTGATGCCTTTGGTGTATATGCGCGCACGGGGCGTATGGATTTTTTTTCCCTTGTCAACGCCTCGTTCTATTACCTCTTTTCTGCGCGACTGTATACTGTGGCTTCGACGAAGGGATTATTGCGCGATTACAATTTGATTTTTGTCCAAAAGTCAATCATTTCAAGATATTTTCATCCGCGATGAATCAGTGCCAGCTCGCGCATCAGTCATTCATTTCTCCAAAGGGTGTTTACATATTTATTAGACGTCAAGGCGTGTTGTGACCAGCATCTCTCGGCGTCTCCCATACACGCAAGTAGCCTCTCGCGCGTGATCGGAATATTCTCATGACTCTTCAATGGGGGTTGAAGCTCAACCCGTAGCATTATAGAATCGTCACGCGAAGCTCTGTGTCTATAATGACATCACAAGCCTCTCCTTTCAAGAGGCCCACTAGCGCAGAGACAGAGAGGTTCCGGAGTCCGCGCGCGCTAGCGTGTGAACGCGATAAAATCGAGCGAGTGAGACAGAGGACCACCGGTCTCGCCTGTATACGTACTACGTATAAGCGGAGAGAGAGAGAGAGAGAGGTGGCTTATCTGATCGACCATTACGGAAAAGCGTAAAGCGAGGACGATGCATCACTGCGGCTGCCGATCGACCCTTTCCGTCGACTTTTATAGACGTGTCTGTCTCTGTTTCTCCCGGCATTGTATTTCAAATTAGGCAGAGACGCCGATTAAGTCCGGGGATACGCGTCTGTTTTGACTGTGTTCTTCGCGCGTTACTGAGGCCACACGCGCGTTTATCGCCACTGACCATCGCTCCTGCTGCTGCTGCTGCTGCTGCTGCTGCTGATGCCGTCGACTCAACCCCGTGCGCTTTTTGTTTTCTGTGTTATACGTATAGTTGTTCTATTATACGACTCAATCGGAATGCGAGCGGGGGTAGGCAGATTTATCTGCGCCGTTATTAATGATTTTAGTGCGACGAGCGTTGCTTAACCTATTATTGATTTTTATACCACGCGGGATATTATTTATTATTCATCGTTTTGTACTTCATTAATATTTCATGCATCATAGTGGGAATTACAGCTGTCTCTTTTTTTGGATTCTCTTATCGGTATACGTCAGTTTTCGGATCTCGACTGTCCGTTCTCTGCGTATATTGTACGTATCACAATAATTTGATAGATTGTTGTGTTTCGCTTGATTTTTTTTTATAAAGCAGAATTTCTAAGCCTCACACGAATGTACCATATATACAGACACAACAATGCCATATTCATTCGAGTCGAAATCACTCAAGATCGATTATCTCGCGATAGATATATTTATAGAATATAAAACGCTCAATTAAGTTAATTCCGATCGAAAGCCCGTATCCAACCCAAACACTTTCACCCATTGCCACATCCTCTGCTTATAAGCAGCAGTGCATAAATATCAGAGTATCGAGTGTGTGTGTGTGTGGCGTATCAGCAACGGTATCAGATGTAGGCTTACGGGCCAGCCGATAACAATGTTTAGGATGCCCCGAGCTATGCGCGGGAGCGAGAGCGCGGTTCGCGCGCACGCATTTTATTTTTTCCGGCCTCGCGTATACACATATATTAGTTCCTGCTCGTGATCGTGCACTTTACGAGTCTTGCACGTGTGCACGAAATTTTCGATATTTCACCGGCATCAATCGGCGATTTATACCTTGCGAAACTTCGCACGTTGTCTGTCAATTTTTCCTCGCTTGTGATTCGGTTAATGTTTTCATCAATTATATCGCTCTTGTGTTGCGTCATGCTATACACAGGCCGTTAGTGATAATGCGCAGTGTGCTATGTGGGAAATCGCTTGATAGATGATTGTTTTTAGAGAGCAAATATTGGGACTGTATCGCTCAAAGAGAAAGAAAGGACTTTGTCAGGATCAAAAGCCCGTTGGTATTCGTAACAGTGTAGTACGGATATAATTTTCCATGAGAGGATTCTCGCGATATCAGCGCCTGTCGCAATAAACCAAGCGCGTACAAATACGCAGTTAACATCTATATTTTCACTCTCGGAGAACCGCGCAGCTGCGGTCAGCGCGGCTGCATACGTAATTTATGCCGCTCGTAAACCTCCAAGTAATTAGCGAATGAGGCATATAACCTGCAATATCTCGATAATATTTACAGTCGTGCGTGCGGAGAAACAGCGAAATTAACATTCCATCGGCATGATACGCGCGCGCTCCTAGCCCCCAGAAACAATTTTCAGACTAAAAATTCAGGATGCCGCCGCGGGCCAAGTTATACAGGGGGTGGTACAGCGATTGCGCTTTTCCAGGCCGTTAATACGCGTGCAGTCGCGGCGGCGTCTATATGGGCTATTGCGAGCGCGGCATGTTACACGTCGCGCCTCGAAATTTCAACGATTTATCCGGAGCAAGTAGGACGCCGAAAGTGCGAGTCGAGAGATCGTTAGAGGTATTTCCAGCGCAACGCGCGCTCGTTAGAAAATAAACCGATTGTTTATCGACTCTCGGTGTGTGCGTGCGCGACTTGTTGCATATGTCAAGCTGTATAATTCTATCCAACTATTTTCAACTATTTTCCCCAACAATCGAAACTCGAGACTGCGCTGTCGATTGCATTCGTACACAAGACTTGACTCGGTCGAGTAAAAGTCAGCGAGTCTCGTATTATTATTATTACTATTATTATACCGGCGAGCAGATGAATCGTTCAAGTTCAATAAACCCGAAGGTTCGCTTTTTCTTTTAATTCAAGTGCAAATAAGCGGCGACAGGTAGTGAGCCCGGTTTTCACCCAACAACGCATGCATGTGTGACATAATCGCGTCGGGAAAAAAGAAAGACGAGAGCACAAAGAAAAAACGAGTTAAGGGTTGAACGACCTGCTACACAACATCTCCGGGCAGCGAGTAAGAAGCAACCCCTCGTGAAACTTTTATTTTTCGGCCCCGACAGAAGCTCAATACTCGTTTGAGCCCCACGTCTGCAGCGTATCCATACACGAGAAGAACTTGCACGCGCATAAATAAACGTCAAGACTCTCGCGGCACAAAGCCTCATCAGCCGAGATTCCCTTTGAGGATACTTTTTTTTCAATTTTCATCTTGTGAACGCGGCTTCGCTGACATTAAAAAAGTTCATGCGACGAAAGAATCTTTTTCCGGGATGTCGAAGTAGGCGACGTAAGACGATGCCCGCAGGCGCGAGCACGTAGCCGGCGATTCGAGGACAATTAACATCCTGGAGTAGCATCGCTCGGCGTCTTAGAGAGAAAAAAGAGCCACCAGACAAAGTCCGACTTTCCGTCCCTTTCACTCGATGGTAATATACATCGAGTCGGTGCTTTTGTCAAGTTATCATCATCATCATTCGAACAGCAATATATACATGTGGATTTTATTTTAAAAATTTCTCTCGACAACGACTACCTTGCAACATTCCGCGAGATCGTCAAAGCTCGGAGTTGATTTACAAAACAAAGTCGCTCGGAATTCGTAAACACCCTCGCGTTAAAAAAAAAAAGAAAACGAAAACGCTCGCGACATTTCTTATCAAATGTCGCTTGTAAAAACACGGAGCGCAAAAAGCAGTGAAAAATTCAATATCTCCGCGCGACAGAGGATCCGTTCACTTTACAACCTGTAAGCGCTTTCCTTCCGTCGCGATATCTGCGTGCGCAGCACGTGCGCCGTATATAATATGCATCACCCAAACAGGCGCGCGTAAGATGATCTCCTTCCAGTCCCGAAGAGACGATGATCCTGATGTGCTTCTTTCTCGCTTATGGACCATGTGCACATATAGCTATATATAATAAACCTCTGCAGGAGATTGGAAGGAAGCGTATTTTACATGTGCCGGGTAGCACGGTAGTGGCGTTGACGGGAGCGCATTTTTTTCTTAATGCGCAGCCGCAGATGATATCTGCGCGGGGCCTTGAGCCGGGCCCCCCGAAAAGACTAATGCGTCGAGATAGCGACGGTAAATCAAACAAGCGAAATTCCGGATCGTGCGCTCTGCTCTGCTATCTCTGTCTCTCTCTCTCCTCTCTCTCTCCTCTCTCTCTTTCTCGAAGGAGTAAACTTCGCTTGACGGATCGAGGCGAAGGTGCATTTGCCCCTCGTACACTTTATTGAAAACGTCTTTTTAATGCTGGAATTAATTTTAGTTTGATTTTATTCAAGATCTATTATAAATAATTTTCATAGAACGTTTAAACCACGAATTTAAGCAAATTAAAGTAAATCTTATATTAGTGATTAAAATGGAGCCTTCCGTTGGTATACTGTGGATTAGCATATTCGCCGTTCTTGGACGTGTGTTTTTTTAATTCTAAACTTTCACAAAATTTCTATTAAAGTGATGAAAAATTGTATTCGAATGACGATTCGTGCACACCTCTACAAAAATCACGTCCACCTGACAAACTTCAGCAATCTACTGCCACGATTGTAAAAGGGGCAAGGGGATTTATGTACAAGTCCATCTCATAGTCTTACCATCATCGGTTTGGCCCGGCAGTATACTTACACGTAACTGATTCGACTCTCGTGATTCACCTTCTTTTTCTGCAGCTATAGCTCGCGGCTGACGTCACGAGAGCCGCCGATCTTCCCTTCGCATGGCAGCGAAACAGCAGCGATAAGAGGTCTGATCTGATCGATGTTTGATGTTACGCGGGCCTAATTAAATTGCCGGTCGTCGGCGGCTAAGTGGATCATTTGGAAACGTCAAATTTGTCGAACGATAATCTCTCTCCGAAATATTAATGATGTGTTCTCGGTTTATTTGAGAGCTGTGCTGTCTGGGCGGGCAAATGTTTAATTTTTCTGGCGCCGAGCTTTTTCCTGCATGAATTTTAAACGCGCGCGTTGATGACAGCGCTCGTGATTTAGCAGAGGTGGTGTCGTTTGTAAAAAAAACAGTCGCTCCTCTGCAGCACGTGACGTTTCTTTACTCACACGTACGCTCGGCTTTCGTAACGTGTATAATGTATATAATCGAGAGAGAGAGGGGGAGAGACCGTTGATTGAGCGAATCGTGACGGTTTGTCCGAGCTGTTTGTCTCTATTTGAATAAAAGACTGTGTGAAACGTATCAGCCGATGACAAATACCTCAAACAAAGAGCTCGTTCCTCTAAATATATACACGCACGATGTAAATATTCGTAAAAAATGATCGAAGCACGTCATGCGATATGAAAAAAAGCTCCACGCTATAATATACAACTATATATTCCAAAGAAAATCGTCCCCAGGCAGGGTGGCCGTATACGCATGTGTATAGCGGGTGCTCGGTCAGCATATCGGGTTTCTCGCTCTCGCGATTTTTCGCAACAACAATTTTGCCCGTCAACTATGTGCGCACGTACAACACGTCCGCGTGTAACACGCTCTCGACCCATTGTTCCGAGTCGAGCCGCCGCTGCTGCTGCTGCTGCTGCTGCATTGTCTCTCACTTTGCGCCGAGAGAAAGTGCGGAGCGATATATGCGCGTGGCCTTAATAGCGAGAAAATGATTAGGGAATCTCGCGGGCGACTCTAATCGGCCGGCTTGTTATCCGCCGAATGCGCGCTCGCGCCGTCGTTCTTTTAATATCGCCGCGCGCAGCAGCTTGTATAACGCTATAACATATCGCGGCTTTTACTTCTTGAGCAACGTGTGTTGTACCTATTTTATTGTATGGCTAATGTTGTGCACACACTAGTATCGCGGATTTGATTTTTGGTCTAATTTTAGAGGCTTCAGCTGTGAGCTGAAAGTCTGTAACGATATTCGCGGCAAGTCAAACATATAACGGCACGTGTAGCTCGAATCAGCCGTCATATGAGACATCTTTTTTTTGCGCTCGGCGCGCACTTTCACGCAGCAGCCGCGCATCAGCAGTAACAAAAGCCTCGGCGATCAATGCCTGTCATTAGTCACTTTTCTCGCGGACAAAAGTGCATCGCCGCCGCGTCGAAGGAGGAGGAAGAGCGTATATTACGATCGACCCACACGACTACTCGCGGAAATCCTTCAGCGGAAACGAGCGGGAAGATGATCGCCGCGCGGTGAATACGCGTATATATGGGCGACCTTCTATCTTTCTCTCTCTCTCTCTCTCTCTCTCTCGTTCTCTGTACATACTCGTCGGCGGATCATCGACAATGCGAGAGAGATGATGCTGCGGCTGCGTCATCCAGCGCCCGATAGGTGGGTGTCTCATTATTGTGCACTTTGCATTCGACATTGTGTCTGCTCTTTTTTCGTGTTCACCGCCGCCGCCGCGGAGTTTTGTGCATCTTCGAAGAAGGAAGGAGGTTTCATTGTTCCTTTTTATTTATCAAGTGGGTATAGCGATTAAAGTGCCGTACGCTGTACTTACAGTATCATATATGAATATTATCATAAAGTAGGACAGAGGCAGCGAAGCTAGAACCTTCGCGATTTTCGAGATTATACTCTCATTTTTCCCCTTCGTTTGTTGCACACTCTGCGAGTGCATAATATTGTAATGTGTGCGCCTATATCTACGTGTGTGAATTCCTCAGAGCCATATACGCCAATAACCTAGAAAACAAGAGGCTTTTTACGAAACAGCTGCTGAGAAGTCAAGAATTAGCCGCAGGATCTGTATAGCAAAAAGTCCTTAAGGCGATTATGATTTATCGATCCGACGATAAGAGGACGTATAAAAGGTTATCTATAAAGAAGCTAAACCGCACGTCGAGAGATCGAACGTATTGCCACGATAAAGGTGTTGCTTCGCGTGCCGGTGCAGCACTACCACATAGCTCCTCTATATACCTACTATACATACACCGGCGGCGCGATATTATTATTTCCTCTCTTTCTTGCGATCGATCTCGCGCTCGACTGCAAAATCCGCACATGCTTACGCGATCGGCGCGCGGGGCTGCAATTATCGACAAGTATTAATACAAGCCTCTCCGGGGCAGCAGCAGCAGCAGCAGCACGCTTCTAATAACATCATGCGCTTAAGGATCTCGCGCCGCCGCCGCCGCCGATCGAATCTGTATCTCTCTCGCGAATATTATTGACTCGTTGCTGCAGCGGCCGCCGGGAGATAAATGGCGCGCGATTATACGCGAGCGGCGCGACGCGCGTTGCGCCAAACACCGGAGAAAATTATGTTTGACCGCGACCGAGTGTATATATATATGTGTGTATGTATGCGCGCACGTATATGTAACACGCCCCGCGTGCGAGCTCGAAATTTTGCTCTAGGCGATTTTAGACGTGTGCTGGTGCTAATGTGGCTCGAGGGGAAGATTTTTATATCTGCGCGCGCGGGAGGCTAATGAAACGAGCTACGATTGGATCGCGGTCGTTCTCAGCGAACCGGTATATGTGCAACAGGTATACACACACTGAGCCACAATGGATTCTAAAGGATTTTTCATAAATTTGCGCGTGTGCCAGTCGCGGATCTTGCGTTTTCTAATTTTATTTTTCGCTCACATAAGCACTCGTAACTCGTTTTGTTCTAAAAACGAGGTAATCTGTTTATGTAATCTTTGCATCACTCCTATAATCCCGTGGCTTTACCACTCTGAAATTGCATTAGTTGCACTGTGTGACAATCCAATACACTCAAGCTCCTTTTTATCGATTTATTTTATCATTCGGACTATTTATTAGCGATTTAACATGCTATCGATATACCCCGATCTTTGCATATATAATATTCAATCACTCTCGCTCACGCCCCTGGCTCTTGCGCTTTCGCAATGGAAAATAAATAGTTTCAACAACAAAATCTCTGCACTCTCGCCGAGTTACACCGACGTCCACAATAACCGTACGCAATCGCCCTTATACCCGTGATATTCATCTCGATACGTCGCACCTTCGTGTTTGCTCCGGAGGAAACTCGTTCGCTCGCGCGCAAGTTATTAGTTCATTTGAGGCGTACGACAAATCACGAGAGCGCGCGGTAGGAGCAGCAGACAAATCCTCCGACGTCCGGACGACATCTACATTCTCGATCACGTCCTACGCGTGTACAGCAGTGGGCTCACTAGATATAAAGAGGGAAAAGAGAGAGAGAGAGAGAGAAGGCGGGATTTATGCCACCGCCATTGTCTGTCGAGGGAAGATCGTATAAGTAAAATCGCTCGATAGCGATAGAACGCCGTCGCGCACCGTTCGCTGCGGGCGCTATCGGTTTGTAAAGCTACCGATTCATGAATCCTTGTCGCCGCTCGATCGCTGTAACGCGTAGTTGCACTTGGCTCTTGTTTTGGAAACTATAATTATGCACTTTATCTTTTCAATATAATTTGTGCTTATTCCTCTCTTCTAGCTAGAAGAAGTCTTTACCACTTAATAAAATATTACAGTAGTAGCAAGGGCAGCCCGAAATATGGGGGCTAATGCCTAGGAAATCAGTTTTTATTTTTAACTATTGAAAATGAGCAATATCTTAGGTGTTAGCCCCCATTTTCCGCACTACCGTCCGGATGGTAGCCCGGAAAATCAAGGGGCGAAAGTGGCAGATTTTTCCCGTGGGGGTCCGTTTAATGCTCGAGCGAAACCGGTCAAAAAAAGATCTGGAAAACGCAAAAATCGCGCATGTGTTACAAAAAATATTTTTTAAAATATTTTTAAATAGTCGTTTACTTTTGTAAAATCTAAGGCTCCAAATATACATATATATCCGCATGCTAAACTGGTTGTAATAAGCATAGATTATTGAAACGTTAAAAATAAGCTGCGGGAGCTTTTGTCGAGGGAAAGAGAAACCTCAAGACTCAGCATCTAAAGCCGCTTTCGTCAGGTGCGCAAACCGATTTGGCGCTCGACGCGCCGGCGCCTTTTCTCGCTGCACACGTGCAGTTCTCTCCCCGCGCTCTCGCGCGTGCTGTTGCAAGAAAAGCGTGTAATTTAAAAGCGACAACATATATATACCTCCTCCAATGCGTTCCACCTCATTGGAGCGCTAGACTCGCTCCTTCTCCCGCAGTAATCCCGCGCATTATATTATATATGCCGATCTCTCTGCCGATCTTGCGGACTTTGAGGCGCCCTGCAGTTCTCGCGCGACAGATCGATGTGCAGGCATTCTTATATACCGGCCTGCACACGCTCTCGCCGGAGCTTGTCCGTGAGCTGCGCCGCCGCGAGGAAACCAGTGCGTGTAAACACGTATCCATAGAAGAGGGAGGAGGCACATAGTATTCGTTGAAGCGAGACAGAAATACAGGAACGCCTTATCGGTCCGCGGCTCCGCCGAACAAAGCGATAATCCGGTCTCGAGAGATTAGAATTTTTCCGGGGCTTTGTTGTGTTTTATGCTTTACTGCAGATTGAGGAAAGGAAGCTGGTTCTCCCCGCGATTTAATGCGTATAAGGAGAGCGAGGCTATGGGTGGTATGGCTCCCCCGCTGATAAGCGCGAAATATACATTTTCTTTGTAATTGAGGTGCGGGATTTTTCGCAGGGTCCGCGCGCATATACACCGATCGCTTAGCGATTGCTAATGCCCCGGCGTTTAATGAATTATTGCCCCGAGTGAGAGATTTGTATTTTTTATCGGCCCCCCGAGATAATTACGACATATTCGCTAATTTGCATGTTTCTCTTGTGCGTAATATGCTGCTGATTTTATCTTGTGTAATTATAACGAAATGTGATTTATTTAGGCTTGTACGTCTTTTTTTAGCGAATATAGTTGCCTGCTGTTCCTGCAATACTTTCGTCGATTCTGGATCATCGAAATCAGGTAAGATTTCTCGCTACTCCCTGAATAACGAAGCAGTACTAATCCAACAATCCCCAACACGCTTTATTCACGCAAACTCTTATGTTTTTCCACCTATATCTCTCGCTAGACCTCTGTCTGTCCCTCCTTTTTTGCCGGTCTCTTCCGTGCCGCACATCCCGCGTTACCGACTCATCACGACTCATCACGGCTCACAGATCGGCAGCAGAGTGAGAGAGCGCGTGCCGCTCGTGTATTATTGATGTCGGCGTCGGTCGGAAAAGCCTCGTGTGTGTGGGTGTCTGCAGCTCGTATATGTACTATACGAAGGTGGAGAAAGATGGTGCGTTGCACCTGGTCTCGACCCCCGCGGCCCACGCATCAGACGCCAGCGGCGGCAGATGCTACAGTCTACTCTCTTTCTTTCTCGTTTCTTAGTGATTATACCGAAACTTGCCGCGATGACGTGTGCTGTGTGTGTGTGTGCGCTTGATAGTTATAGGCGCGCGTCGGCCCACCCCATTTCCTCGCGCGCACGTGCCCCCCTGAGGATTAGTGAAGAGAGAAGGAGAGAAAGCTTCCTGGAAGTTCTTCGACGGATCTTCGGCCGACGCTTCTCTTTTTTATCGGACGCGGGTGCGCCCTTTAGTTATGGTGCGCAGCGTGCCCCGATAAAAACCGTTTCCGTACACGTGTCGTCCTTTTTTGTTCGTCCATACGAGAGACGAGGGATACGCGCAAGTGGCTTTTCTCCTTTGTATCATTTGTACATTTGTGGTCTTCAATTAAGCGGCGCGCTCGTTTGTACGCTTTTTTCGTGACTGCAGTACGTGCACTTGCCAGTTATTATGCAAAGGACCCGTTGGAACGATGGAAGCAAGTCCGCGGAGTTTTCTCACACATAATACAGCTTCGCGAAGCTCGATCGCAACGGTTTCTCCCCGGGGCTGCCGGTGCATTACCTACTCCTCCGGTTGACGTCTCAACCTGTTCGCCGCGGTTCCTTCTCTCAGCAACGGTCATTCCCACAGCGAGTCACCTGTGCCGTCGCGAGAGACGCACTTTCGCGAAAGCCGACCCTTTGTTCGCCTGTGATCCCCAAATGCTCATCCTTCGAGAATCGAGTTTTTTTTCTCGCTCAATACGCGCGCGACCGGTAAGCGCTCTCATCGAGACACCTTACCGCACCGACTCTCTCTCTCTCTTCCTTTGTGCCGCACAAAGGTTCCACACCACACACGCGAGTATAGCTGATGCTTCGGCGGTTCGCTATGCTAATTCGAGGAGAGACGAGTAGTCTTCGCATATACAGGGAGATAAAAACGTAAAAAGGGTACAAGACATGCATGAGCCACCGCGCGAGAAATGCTCCGAGTACAGTCGACCCTAAGTATATTGGTGAGCGTTCACCTTGCAGCCGTTGCCGCGATGCTGCTTGTTGTTGTCTGTCTTCTTTTCGTGCGAATACATTTATACAAGCCCCGAGAAATCGCGCAAATTTCTGCCCCTTGATTTGCATATTCCCGTGATTTTTCTCACTGACTTGTTTATCGGGGAGTGATATACCGGTACTGCGCGCGAGTTCGCGCTTGCAGCATTAGGCGAAACTTACCTTTCGGCTTATTAAAATTTCGTTTTATTTATTCTTCCCCGCGAGCGACTAAAAAGTCAGCGTGTCGTATATACAGGTTTATCGTCTCGCCGATATCGCGCAATTCTCCGATTTCCTGTGCACCTCGTCGTATTTACCCAGAAATCGCGTTATCTCGAAAATTGTATAACCGGGTGTAATCTTAGATACATTATTAACACAGCGTGTAATCGCCGGCCGACGAGCAAAAAGTATCACCTTGAACACGTGAGATGATGATTTTTCATGCTTCGTCGCTTTGGAGATATTACGGTGCAAATTTGCCGAGCTACGATGTTTAGCGCCAAGTTTTGCGCGAGCCCGAACCGCAGCTCTCTCTCTCTCTCTCTCTCTCTCTAGTATACGTGTATACGGCAAAGGCGTTCTCATGAAAGACCAACTTCCGACCTAATGTCGGCGATCCATCATCCTCCTTTGCTCCTGAGCCGTTTGCTGCCGCTCGCTGACCTCTCGCGAGAGAATAACTTTGCTACGCAGATTCTTTATTTATTAGTGACCAAGTTATTGCTTGCATATTAGGACGAAAAAAGCAAATATTTTTTTCAGTTCTTGCTCTCGGACTTATTTTTTAAAATGAAAATTTGAAAATTAGGTAAGACGCAGTTATAGGAATTTCAGGGTTACAGCAAATTGAAAAATTCGTCGTCGGCTTTGTGACGTCAATCCGCTAAAACCGGTAGGGGCTGACGTCACAATGGCATTCAAAATGCTCATATGATTTCGGCAGATCATCGTTAGCCAGACGTGCAAACAAGAGGTGTACGATTAAAACTGAATATTAACTCGAGATAAATTGCACCTGTCGAATTTCGAAAAATATAAACATTAATTTTTGCGCTCGACATGCAGAAAATTCAAATGAATCTCTTTTGAAATCAGCAGACTCCTTTATTACATTTTTGCAGCTGAGAAAGAAAAAAAACAGGGTTTCAATGCACAATTTTTTCCAGCCAGCTCGGTTCGAACGGCACTTGTTAATCACACAGCCAGCTCGTCTTCTTTAAAAGCTACTCACTACTAGATTCGAATGCAGGCGTCCAATTACTTTTCGATTGCTTCTCGCTCAGGATTCTCCCACGTGCAGATATCCTCGCCGCAGCTAAGCGACACAAAGAGTCGATTATCAGTACACACATCTATACAGACGCATCAGCGTGAGAAAGTGGATCATCGCGGCAATTGAAAATAGTTTTACACCCGTGTCGGCGTGTGTACACGCGCGTAGATCCCCGGCTCGCGTCTATATACGTAATATATCGCCGCGATCGCACCTAGGTGTACACTGTGAGCTGAGCACCTATCATCGGCTCGATTTGTGTATGTATAAGCTAGACAGAGCCGTCTTTATGCAGAGCTACGGGCCCGAGCGCAGAACAGTAGTATTTTTGTACCCCGATCGAGCCACATGTCCCCGATAAAGGTCTTTATTCGATGAGCCCGCGAGCGAACGATAGGACCCGATAAACCGAGTGTCAATACAGGGATTTTCTCGGAAACATTTTTGTCAAAGTATAATACTTTGGGTTGTGTAGTATATAATATACGTTGAATCGGGCTGAACGGGGGCTCACGAAAATATGTACAAAGGGCTGTGGACGTATGTGCCATAAAAAAGGCCAATAACCTTTGCGAATTATCACTGCTATACGTACGCTCGAAATGGCGCTTCTGCTCGGGATAACTAGCGGAGAAAAATTGATTTCATCAAAGCTTTTTTCAAGTATTTTGTGAGGTATTTTTTGCAACTTGCAAATATATGCAAATTATTTGTCAATGGCAATGCCATATTGTGGAAACTCAAACATTGTTATATGCGTACAGTGTCACGAGTTATACCGACCTGTTTAAGCATAATTAATCATTATTCAATGTCTTGTGCGATTGTTTGTCGAAAATTGATCGACATCGGGCAACTTGCATTTCAAAGGAAAAAGATCGCGATGTAAGCATCAGTATAATATTTCGTGGGGTAACATCCTATAGGTTAATCAAACAACATTGTAAAAATTCTACCGCGTTCTTGTCAAACGCCGCTCATAGCTTTTAATGATTTAATCATCGTAAAGCCATAATTTCTCCTATAGACACGCCGACAAGTTCCCAGTGACTAACAAGCCCTAGTCAGCCGCCGAGTAAATCATCACCTTACGGATCGACCATAAAAAAAGAACCGAAGTCAAAGCTAAACATTAACATTGCGGTTCAGGAACAAACGGCGGAATTCCCTTATGCATCGAGCTGCTGGTCCGCTGCAGGGCCGAAACGGGGCAAGATCATATAAGATGCGGTCTTACGTCACCCACTTTGTTTTCTTTACTCCCTTTTTTCTCTTCTCTGCAGCTCGAGGCGCACGCTCGGCTGAGCGAACGAGAGAAGGCCGCCGAGCCGCACGAGCTCGCAGGGATTAATGCGGTTAATCTTGCGGTCGGTGAGCAAACAACCGAGCCGTAAACGAGAGAAATGCCGAATCCGAAATATACCCATAACTCGTCGTCGTCGTCTCTCTTCCTCTCTCTCTCTCTCTCTCTCGTCCTCTTTATAGTCGTTGCGGAACGTTTTTTCGGGCTTTTCTTTTGAAGAGAGAATGAGATGGGCATCGGTGCGTTTTTCGCCCTGATATCTTTCGACAGCGAATGATGTTTACGCGCGCGTCGAGGATGTCGGAGCTGGCTTAAATGTCCTCGCAGCGGGCTCTGATTAAGGAAAACGCCGTCGTTTTAATGCCGAACAGGTGGCTCGTCTGCGACAGCTTAGTTTACGAAATCTGCTGCAAGCGAAATATGTGGCTTGATAACGCAAAAAAATCACTGGAATTTTTTTCTTTAAATGAATTTTAAGGCGGGACACTATACCTGAACCGATACTTTTTCAAATATTTTGAATGCATTATTCTGACATTTTTATCAATTTAAGTTGACAATTAAAAGAGCTGATTCACATATTACTTATAATCGCCCCGCGGGTTTTGCGAAAGTCACACAGCGACGGCAGGCTAAGGGATCGCATTTTTTTGCAAGGTTGGTACTTATCCCTGCAAATGCTGCCGTTTTTTGTTATTAACAAAAGTAACTCTAAAATTATTATTTATTCTAAGATACTTTTTCAATTAGATGTTGTCAAAAAATGGCACTTCTTCAATCAGAATCTAATATTAAACGCAACGGTCGCTCCTCTTGCAGCCAAGATACGCGTTATAAAGCGCGGTTTTGTTTCGTCTTTATCGGCTCGCAGACGTTCCTCGGTTTCCTATCGTATTTATGTAAACTGTCCGCCTGTGCAGCGAGGATGAAAAAAGCGCCTCGAGAGCGCGCAACACCAAGCGAAGCACTGCACGGCTGTTTGAATTTGTCACAAGGTGCGCGCGCATCAGCATTTCGTCTTCCTCGATATGACGACGCTCTTGACACCTGCCGAACCAACAAACAGTCTTATCTCTTTGAAACGTCGCTTCTAAATTCGTTCGCGTATCGAACTTGGACGTATGATTTATCGCGATTTTATAACATCCGACGAGTAACGCAATCAGTCGTGTGTGTGTTTCGAAATTTTCTTCGCAATATTTATATATTTCAGAAAATTTGCTAATGTCGAAAACTTTTTGTTTGCGCTTATTTTTGAGAAAATGTATATTCGTTTTTCTAATCGGATTTTCGAGCAATGCGCCGCCGCGCGTGTGTGCTTTTCTTTATCCTGTAAGACGATTTGAATAGAGTAAATATGTACGTCATACCTGTTGAGCGTCCCTTATCTGTTTTGTTAAAAAATCCTTATCGAGCCGAGCTCTCACCCCTAAAACAGACAGGCCACACATTCCCAGAATGTATATGAGTGTCGAAGCGTAGTTTTGGGACCTAACGCATTATCGTGCCGGGATGATGATATCTACTGTGGTGTTTTCAGATTAGTCCGTGTTTAGAGGCGATACGGAAATCTGTGTGCAGTCTTTCTAGTGTGTATCTCCAATCTGCATCAGGTTAGATAAATGCCACGCTATCTTTTTTTTTAAATTTCTTTGTATCTCGTGCAAAATTGAAGGTAAATGATTTTTTTAATTTTATTACAGTGTGTTGTATCTTTTTTGATTAAAATATAATTGAAATGTTAGAAAAAAAAGAAACGAATATTCGTTGAAGACTTTGTGCATCCATCATCGAACGAGAGCGGTCGAAAATCTTAATTGAACTGGCATTAGCTTCGAGACGAGAGGATTAGAAGGCGTGAACAGCCTGAACAAGCCTACAATAAGCTGCGGTCAGCGGCATAAGTATCAGCAGCAGCGCGGAGGAGTTTGAAAATTCGGTTGTCCGCTTCACCGCGCCCCCGCCTCTCACTAGGCAGCTCATTCATCTTTCGCCACGGGTTTTTAACTCTTTTCTCCGCTGCGGTCTTAATTCGATTAGCATTGACGATTCATTTTCCAATTCCAGCTGCAGACCCCTCTAAACGTTTGTAAATTAAAGTCGTAGTATATACACAACGACGGCGCGCGTATGCGAGTACATACATAAATTTGACAAATACAACGATCGCCGGCTTATCCCATATCGTCCGAAGATTATAGATAAAATGTCTGACATCATTTCCTGTAATTTCCGAGTGGATCATCGATTGTTAACAAGTGTTCGATATACACGCTCGCGGCCTCGACTTCTAATTAAAGAGAAAAGCCAAAGCGAGCCATTAGATAAGCATTCGTTTGTAGTACAATTAAGAATTAAATTCGGGCAATTCGATACCCCGCGTGCGAGCACCTGCCAATTTCTACATGGCTCGGCCTATATACAATGCCACAGCAGCAGCAGCAGCAGCAGCAGGCGCGTGGCACGCGTGAATTAGAATTAGTAACGTGAGTCGTCGCGTGTGCGTGATGCGGCCTATTAATGCAGCCCAGGTCGATCATATATAAATGCGCAGGGCCATTAGTGAGATTGAAAGTGCCCGTGTAGTGTTTATCTGCGTATACGCGAGAGATGTGGGGTCGGGAAATGCGTGACCAGGGGATCGTCGTGCCCCATGACTAAGAGCGTGTGCTCGCGGTGAGGTGCCACAGAGAGGTGTTGCTTATTGGCTGCATGCAGCCATCTGCGCTATAGCGTGGACCCGATAGGAGTAGCGTTGGCCCTTTCGGGTAATAAAGTGGAGTTTTTTTCGTCGGCAATAACATACGGTGTATCGACGCTTTCATAGCCACTTATAATTGGATGTTGTGCGTGTGTGTTGGCGAAATTTCACTCGTTCGATGCTCTCGTATAATGAACACCATTGAGGCTCCCGTCGTTGACACTTTCGCTTAGGCCTCGGAAAAACAGAGAAGATATTTTCGAGGCTCGTTGCAGTCTACTTTTCAGCGCGAGAGGCGTTTTCTTCTATTTTCGAATGTCGTGTGTCGCTCGCTATAAACGCGTTATTCAGCGGCGGCTGCACAAAGACCTTCGAAATGAATAACACGTGCATGATGGCTGTTGATGTTTTTTCAAAACCTACTTTGAGTTCTCCTCCGATCCCGGCGCGCGCGTTGTTGTCGCGTGCGCGCACCGCGGGGAGGGCAAGTCATCAGAGGGTTTTCCAGAAATACATAGCTCTCGCGCATCCTTTCGAGAGTGACTGGAAAAACATCGAACCCGTTTACATAAAACGGAGAAAGTAGGTAGGCGAGCGCTCTATTTTTTTGATACGAAAAACCCGACGGATTATTCAGCTAAAAGTCTGTGGGTCCGAGTATAAAGGAAGCGAGTTATCCGAAAACATCGGAGAAGTAGAGCGAGAGCAAAACTTAAGAGGGAAAGGGTTCCTTAAGCGAGTGTAGGCTGATGTGCATCTGAAAGATGCACCGCGCTAGATTTGCGGTCACGCGGGGTTGTCGGAAAGGCTCCGAGAGCAGCTCTCCTCGCTCTCGCTCGCGGAGAAAAGATTTAAGAAGCGTGAAAGAAGAAGAGAGGAAAAATAGAAGAGGGGGATATATAAGAAGCCGGCACGCTTCTAGGAAACTAGGTCCAAGATCAAGCAACCCTCCTCGACAGATGCAAAATCATAGCTGAAGAGAGAGAGAGAGAGAGAGGGAGAGGGAGAAGCCCCACCTGTCCATACACTTCTCCAGCTCTATGGGCTTTCCACCGCGCTCCCCCGAACGCGTGGCTGTAGGGCTGCTTTCTTCGCGGCGCGCGCCACACATACGAAAAATCTCCAAGGTGTGTGCGTGTGTCACCTCGACTGCGCGGATGTATGCGCAGCGACAAAAGAGGCCCTCCTTTGTCGGGGGGGCTTTTTTTCTTGCGCGCGCTTTTCCTTTGTGTACTATTCACCGGGCCCCGCTCCATTCATGCGCGTCCCGAAAAAGCGCGCGGGGCAAGTGCGGAATGTCTTGCGTAAACGCCGAGGATGATTCTGCTGCAGAGCAGCCGTGTATAGCACAAGTGTATATGCCGATCGGATGAACGGACTCGATCGGCCTATACTGGCGCTATACGTACTATGTTTGTAGGTATACCTGGAACGACCGTTTTTTTTTTCATCGACGCGGCTGGATTTTAAATTTTTTCCTCTCTGTGTATGTACGGACGACTTCCTCTCCTTCGATTCGGATGGGTCGGGAATGATGTATGACGATTTTTGTTTGCCGGATTGCTTATAGCCTCGCGATCGCGTAATTTGTCGGTTTAGATTCTGATGTATGTAAGTTTAGGGGATTCGAAATAACGTTTGCTTCCTGCAGTGGGTTACGGTTATATTCGATTAAATTTTTGGGACCTGCAAAGACCTTTTCGGTGCAACCGCAGAAGCTCGTAGAGAGTCCAAGTGTACAACTGCCTCCCGACAAACTGCAGCAGATGAAAAAAATAGCCCAAAAGCGTGTAAAGTGAATCTATTTCCGTGCGGGAGGGATCCCCATCAGTGCTCCCGGAAACTATATCCAAATATAGAATATGTGCATCGACAGCACGCGCCTCTTTTCTTTTCCTCAAAGTGGTCGTCCTCCTGACGGTGATGCAACAAAAATCTCTCCGCGCTTCCGTGATATCTCTCCCTGCGCAGCAACAACACCGGTCGTCCGCGGTCCCTAATTTCCGAGCCGCGTGCTCTCGAAAGAAAATAGGCGCGGAGGGTGGAGCATGTACGCTACTACCACTACTACTATAAGTATAGAACAGTAGCAGCAAAGGAGAAGTGGAAGAACCCGTCGTCGAGGGGGTAAGGCGAGAGCCGCTCTCTCTCTCTCTAAGGACACGTGTCTCGGGGCGCGTGCCGGAAGTGACCAACCGGATGCAGACATACGAGAAGCTCTTTCGAGCTGCTGCTGCTGCTTTTAACCCTCGCTGAGATTACGACGTTGCTGATCGAAGCGACGACGACGACGACGACTCGAGAGGGTGGCGCAAAAGTGAAAGGGGATGCGGTGCCGCGATGCACCTACGGCGATAAAGAGAAGCTAGGATTAAGCATCTGGCCTCCCGTCGAGCTGCTATGCAGATGAATTGCTCAAGAAAGGGCTAAACGAGTTTCTTCTTTTTTCTTCGAGATGTGGGCGTTTTTTGCTGGATTCTACGGATAGAGAGAGAGAGAAAGACAATGATAGTTTTTTGCGATGATGGCTAGTGTACCTTCGGGATGGGCGGTTCTCTTCTATTGATTCAGAAAACTTGTTTGTTATTTTGTTTTATTCTGTTTATTACCGTATGAGGTATACTTTCAAATTTGAAAAAATAAAATGCCATTTTTCTTATTGGCACTTTCTGGTAGTGACTGAAATACGAAACAGTTCTTTTTCTCTTATACAACCTAACTCATACAAACATTTTCGAACGCGTGCGGAACCGTTTTCAAAAATGTTAACGAGGCAAATTACAATAAAAACGCGACAATGCACAAGGGGCATTACGCTCTCATTACCGCATAATCGATTCGAGCGCCTCGTCGAGCTGCGGCGGTAGCATATAACCAGTTTTCGTGCTCGCCGCTCTCTATCTCTCGCCCCCCCCCCTCGACCTTTCTCGGTTTTTCCCCTCATGTAATGCAGGACCGGGCGGCGGCTGCGACGACTTTCACTGTGTGGTGGCACGCGTCGTCCGTTTTGAAATCCCTCCTCTCGCGCCTGCTGCCGGTACTGCTGCTGCTGTGCACACACGCGCCACAAAGGCTCTCGCGCGCGTACGGCTTCTCTCATTATAGTACGTCCTGCGTCTATCTCTCTTCTTTTTCTCTGATGCATGTGTGTATGTGTCATGCACACAGAGGCATATGCACCCCTACCGTATGGACCGTTGCTCTTTGCGAGCATCGATATGACCGTTGGAAGCTGCTGCTGCTGCTGCTGCTGATCCGGCGGCTGCCTGTGTGTGTGGATTATTCAGGCTGTGTATATTATATTATATTCTGGTGCGCAACTGATTGCCCGTATAGGGATTATTTGTCGAATCATCCGGCTGGGCAAAGTGCGCTTGATGCTTATATAGCGAGTGTTTTCGATCGATACTGCGCGTGTCTATTGTCCGCTCGTTATGGCAGCAGTTTAATTAAGCTAATAGATTATTGTGCTCGGACTATTAGTTTAATCGTTAGAGGTGGTCCGCTTTATTATGGATTACAATTTTTCGAAACGTATAAATAGTTTGGTAACCCGTATGGTATATTGTAACAGTGTTTCGTAGGCAGAGATTCGTGAAATAATTCGGTCTACTCCAGCCAATGAAAGTGCGTGACAAAAACACGTTAGAAGCCGTTCTGTGTCGTCGCATTTTCCCCCAAATTTCCGTTAATACCGAAAGCATCAACACTCACATACGCATCAGGGAAATACGAATCTCCTAACGGTACGCACACCGCCTGCACCCCCTTGCAATCGAAAAGCAAAAATGAACCGAGCCTCGTATAGCATATCGAATTCCAAACACAGCGTTTAACTCTGATGCCCCTCGCGTGCCTACACATACGTCTCGCGCGCGACATTCAATGAAGTACGCACCTATACTATAGCCGACTATTTTGTTTCATCCAGCTCTCTCTCGGGTAAAAGTCTTTCTTCGCTCCTTTGTGCGACCCATACACCATGCACCCCAAGACTCTTTCTTCCAAGACGTATATTATACATAAAACGCGGCGTATATAGAGTCGCGAGTCCTCCTCCTGCAGACGAAATCAGATGCGCGCCACGTGACGTTGGTACAAATAAAACGAGCTTTTCCATATAGGCTGAGCCAAGACGAAGCATAAGAAGAAGAAGAAGAAGAATGTCTCGAGACGGCGAGTTATAGGAGCGACGCGTGTGTGCTCGCGCGCCCCTCGACTCAATGGCGAAAAATAAAAGGAAGGGACCCGCCTACGCTCGTGTGGGGCACGCGCCACGTATGTATACCCTCAGCCAGCCAAAAGGGATGCATGCATGGATGCTGGAGTTCTGAGAGGGAGAACTGCTGCTGCTGCTGCTGCTGCTGCTGCTGCTGCTGCTGGCGCACACCTGCCCTCGACGTTCAATTGTGGCAGCAGCCTCCCTAGACACAAAAACTAGGCTGCCGCTGCTGCATCTGCTGAAATCCGCGAGGGATGTACGTGGGGCGATAGGTTATTATTGGCATTGTGGAGAGAGAGAGGGAGAGAAAGCATGTGTGCAGAGGCATGTGCATGCGCTTGTTGTACTTGGGGTGCCGATGGACGTTAAGGGTGTTGCGAAGGCATCTGCCTCTGCGTCGCCACCCTTGTCAACGTCCTCGACACACTGCTTGCTTCGATCGAGGGCTGCTGCCGGTGCCACTGCTGCGTCGATCTCCCGATGAAAAAAAAATAGCTATGCAGCGCTTTGCGCAGGAAAATGCCCGCACACGCGCACGCACGAGTCTGTACTCCAGTGTATCGCTAATGGCGTTTTTGTGCACAGGACGACGCCTACTTCCTCGCGTGTCTTGGAAGGCAAGAAGACGAGGTTTCGCTGCTGTTGTACGGATACATGTAGAGGCAAGGCTGCGATCGCGACAAATTTGAATCTTTATAGGGATCGTGTTCGCGCGCTTTCTTGATTCTTTGATTTTTTTCAGCCGATAGCACGGGCTTTGGTTTTCTATTGTCCCGCAGTCCTGCAACGCGAAGCTCTCTTTTTTCGACAGCCAGATGTCAGCAAGGTATACACCGAAGCCTATAGGGAGTGGAGTAATCTCTGCAGAAGGCCTCGGTAGCAACGTTGCGTAATCAGGATCATTATCACGCGTAGTAGCAATTAAACCAGCGAACTTTCCCATAGCTCGATTTCTCACGCCGCAACGTGCCGCGCCACCCCAGGCTTTTTGAATTTATATATTCCAAAACGTCGCAACTCGTCGCCTCGCACGATAATCGAACGGTTCGCGCGGCTGCAGGTCATATACGCAGTATTATATAGTATAGACAGACCTTCGAATTTCTCAATTGGTGTCGCGCGGCGCGGCGAGATGAGGAGCGATTGGCACAAGTGGCCCACTGACTGTGCATGCAGCGTTCTGGCCCACTCGACGAAAGAAAAGGGAAAGAACAAGAGAGGAAAGAGAAAAAAGAAACCGCGCACGTATGCATATACTGGTATATCTAGATCTGCGTAGCAACGCGTCCGGTCGGAAGCATTATATTCGCAGCAGCACCTGGACACTCGAAGATTTGCAATTTGCTGGTGCCGCCATTCGGTTTGTTCAGCGGCGGCAGTGCGAAATTCCTTTATACGATCGGCCAAGACGGCCTGAATTGAGCCCGAGTGGAGAGCGCGACCAAGACGAAGAAAGGAACCTTCCGGAGATTTCCGTTAAGGATACATGCGCGATCATTGGGCTAGGGTTAATTCACGGTTTTTAATTGCCAACAGGTGAAAGCAGAGGTATATGAACTTGAGACGAGAGACTTGTGTGTATGTATATTCCTTGCTGCAAATTGCTACAGCTGCAGCGCTCGAAATGTCTGATATTGTACGAACCTGACAATTTATAAAGCTTCATATTCCGATGAAGAAGAACTGGCTCAGAGTAAATAAATCATTACCGTCGCTCGGCCGGTTGCTTCCTTTCAAGTGTAAAGTTATCTATGCATTGTCCTCCCCCGTCCTGACTCTTTGTCGCCTAGACTGCCTCCTTTTCAGCTTTTTTCCTCGCCGCACACGCGCGCCGCGACAGGAGTCATCGAGAGAGCCAGATATATACATGCGTGCGTGTGTCGCATCAGGGCGGCCGAGTAATCTCATTGGCCACGCTGAGCCGGCGGTCTCGACTGATCCAGGCTTCCGAGTTGCTCATTGTGTCCTCGAGTTCGGGATTTACTGCGCTTTCTCGGATTTATGATTTTGCGCGTGTTCCGAGCTTCCGCGAGATGAGCTTCTCGTTTTGCCTTCGACTGATTTCGCAGGCCAGAGTCGGTGCAGCGTGACGCGCGAGGCGAAAACGTTATTTACGAGCGGCTTTTCGACTGTGTTTTTCGGGGATTAAAATTTGTCGCGGCTTTAATTGAAATAAAAATCGAGAGGTAAGAGTGCGCGTATTATATATATATACCGGCTTCTCGTAACTTTGATTTCACGCGGTTTAAATTCAATTTTTCTCGTCGAGCCTGCTGCAGCTTTGTATACTCTCTCGATCCGCGATTCACAAAGCTCTCTCTCTCTCTCTCTCTCTCTCTCTCTGCGGACGCTTGTCGCGTGCCGAACAATTTAGCGGCTTTTCCGCGGAAAGAGACACGAAATGTACCGTTTGCTATACGCATTGTTCCGGTCGGCTCATTCTATGCGTGCACCTTCACCAGCTGTGGTCCAGCGTAGACAGCTGATGGCACGTGCCCTCCTCGAGTTTCCGTGCGCCTCGGGTGGGGGTAGAATAAAAAGGGAGCTCTTTCTTTTTCTGCGTATAGAGATCGGCGGCGGTGTGCTGCAGTGGTGCAACGCTACATTGAGCTTTTGCTGACCCCGGTAAGGGTTCTCAACTTTAGAGAGCGCGATGAAATGATTGATCCATTCGATTATATTTCAGAAATTGAAGATAAACAAATGAACGTTAAGATGGTGCGATGCCAAGAATAAGCAGGTGCAATAACGAAGAAGAAAACTGAAAAATGTCGACTGTATAGACCTAATATCTTGCAAACGAGCCGGCAGCGAAATAATGTACCGACTTGTTTGTCAATGAGCCAGTAGGGCTAAAGGCTGCGACAAAGAAATTGAGAACCACCGCACTAGAGTCGCGTGGTTCAACCGTCCTCACCACCTGCCTTTCCTCCATACAATAGAGAGTATACGCTCGCGGCGCGTCTAGGTGAGCTGCTGCTGCTGCTGCGTCTCGTTGAATGCTGCTGCTGCTGCTGCTGCTGCTGCTGCTGCTGCTGAGCCCACCTCGTCCCTTTTACCATTCGAACGGCCACCCCTCTTTACGACGACGCATACATCCTCATTATGTTTGTGGCACCTCTGAAAACTCCTGCCGCTGCTGCACACACATACATATACCTTTCATATGTATACAGGCGCAGAGATTGACAATGCGCAGGGGGCCCACCTGCCCCCTACCCCTGTCCCGGACACGCGCCCCATCCAGCAGCACCTGGTTCATCGGCGCGCACGAGTAGCAGCAGCAGCAGCAGCGACTTGTGGCGTATGGGCTGCTGCTGCATCCTTGGCTCTTTAATCGTTACCGCTATAGCGAGTGTGTGTATAGTTTACTGCCGCACATAAAGTATCGGCGCGAGCGGCTGGCTGCTGCAGCCTATATACCTCTGGATTTTCATCCGGCAGACGTCGAGATTTCTTTTTGGGGAAGGGAGATTGATCGATTTCGATTAGAGATTACTTGTTGACGCGGCGGCGGCGGCGGCGGTGCAACGCGCTTTGGAAAAATCCTTCGTATCTATCCGTATACCTATATTCATTTCTGTTTCGAGGATAATTTTTTCTATCAACAACTAGTTCTTTTCCACCTATACGAATACGTCGACATTCGCGGTATCGGGTTTCACGTTGTAGACGCTCCGACGTGTACAAGAGCGTCGAGTGCACCCGGACGCTAATATACTCTATCGTGATGTCCATCAGGATTACCGACGCCTCACGCACGCGACCGCAAAGTGTTGTTGCTCTGCAGCGTCGTGCGCCTTTGATCGGCCGTCGAACGTGCCTACTTGCATACGCACCCGTGCCTTCTTCTTATTGGCGAAAAGCCAACTTGTGTCGTTTGTATTGTACGTAGGTCCTATTCAGAGACAAGTGAAATGTAATTATTTTGTTGTTGGCGGCGCAGGCTGAGCAGACCCGGAAATTTCCACTTATTGTTTTTAACCGCTCGATAATTTGATGCTATCTGCAGTCTCTTACTTTCTATACGCGTAAACCTGTTATATAAATGATCTCATTTTCAAACACCTATGTACTGATAATCTCCTAATGTAGCCCGTCAGTCTTGCGAGCATGGAGTGAAAGAGAGGGCGGTGATGATTATCTCAAGAGTAAAACAACAACAGCGTATGTTAGGTCTGTGCAGTTTGGAAATCGAAAACAGTAATTACCAGACAGCCGACGACGTTAAAGCTGAAATCTCATCAATGCAAGTACTGTGCATGTAGTCCAAGGCCGGGACGTGTAAATATAACGCACTGCTATACCTGCGGATATAACTAACTGTACATAATTCCACCCCATTCACGTACGACTCCGCGCGGGGCACATGTATACAACACACGTATCAGGTTCGATTTTGATCGGCTCGTCGGATATATAATATGTATGTAAACCTACGCGTGCGCCGGCCGCGAGGAATTCTATTTAGAAAACTAGTATACCGTTTCAGCCCTTTATTTCCACTCGGTCTGCCTTTCTCTCCCCCTGCGCAGCTCTTGGCTTTCTGTATATATATTTTTAGGTCGAAGGGTACACGCGCGCGTGTGCCATCCTTCTTCTCCTCCTCCTCTTCTGGGGCCTGTTTGGGTCGTTTTAGTCCAGCTGGCCGCGCATGCGCATGTGCACACACACACACACGCACCTATATGTGTGGATTTAGTTAATGTCCGCACGCGTGTATAAAGGTGCGCGACGCTTCTATTCTTTGTCGTTGGAATTTTTGCCCGCATGCAGCAGAGCAGCAGCAGCCGACATATTGCGTTATATTGTCGTAATGCGCATCGCGCGCGACGCTTCCGGTTAAGCCGGTAATTCCTGCGTGATTTTTTAGGGGCCCGCGCGAGCGGCACAATCGCGCATTTTTCTGAAGGGGTGCGAATGATTGAATGATTCGCCGGAACTGGCTGTAGGCTTGTTTTGAATTTATAAGTAGGCCGTGGATTTTGCTTTCAGCTGGAATTTTTGCATAACTTATGCTACGTGCTTTTTGTTTTTGCTTGCTCTCGAACTGCTTCTCTGTTGTGTAACGTTATTTATACAGTATATGTATATTATAGGCTCGTATAATAAAACTTGAAGCTACATAGAGGCATGTGTTCAATAAGCTAATACTTTATTTATTCTTAGCGAGAAAATAGACAAGAAGCTTTCAGAATAAAAGTCTTCCGCTCGCTTAGCACTGAATATGACGTTTGAAAATAATATTTCTTCGTTTCGTAACCGTCGATGAAGAGCCACCGAAGGAGGTAGCTCGAAGACATAAATACTACTCGCCGGTTACAGACGCGTGCGCGAGTGCAGTGGCCCAAAAATCAAAAGTCTCGCTGATGCTGCAGGTGGGCCTCAGTAGCAGCGGCAGCATATATAATACATAATACCGCGTAGAGCCGCGGCAGGTAGCTGGCTCTCTTTCTCTCTTCGTCGTCCGTATTCTCTGTGCAGCCGTGCCATTGTCCCTGTCGACTCTAGTGTAGTATATAGGAAGAAAATGTGCCTGCGGACTCAATGGAAAAAGGAAGAAGCGAGCGGGGTTGCGTCTCTTCGGCTCTCCTTTGACGCGACGAGGCAAAAGCTGATGTGTATTAAGAAGAGACACCGGCTGCCGGGGTTTGAAGAAACGAGGGGTAGCTCGGGATGTGTCGTCGCTGCTGCGCCATCCTTTTTCGGCTTCCGAGATTTTGGGATGACCGATTTAGTGCTGCCGAGGCTGCGGGTTATACATAGGTATAGTATGAGCCGTCGTCGGGGATTAAAATGCTATTTTATCGATCAGATCTCAAGGGATTGTTCTGTAAACAGTGCAAAAGTTTTGCATTCCAATTGTTGGCTCTGCATACATACCAAAAGATAAAAATGAGCAACCGTTTGTAAGAGCAGATGCGTATACGAGGCCGCACTGATGGAAAATACCTTCTTCCTATAACTATCGATCTTTACAGGGGCTTAGGAAGTGGTGAACGAGCCATAGAGCGCGCCATTATTCGAAAGTTAAGTACACAAAATGTAAAAAACCGAAATTTGCCACGCCAAGATTTGATTCGTCACATTACACGGTGGCCCGAAAAAAGGTATACGTATGCATCTTCTCTCCTCTCTCGTGCCCTACTCGTATATACATATACGCAGACAATACACGCAAGTGAGCCGGAATCGGAAATGCGGCTTTTACGGCAGCAGCAGCAGCAGCAGCCGCGTCTTATAATGTTCCTCGGGTGCTGTTCAGGTGCAGAGGGAGAGATCACAATGTCGCGAGCTATACACAATGGACCGAGCCGACCGGCGTCATCTCTCCAGCACCTAGATACTGTATATATCCGAAAAGCGTGCCACGACTTGTGTACACTGCTGCACATACCTATTATATATAGCTAGAGGAATTATATACCTCTCCCCTCGCATAGAGACTCAGCTGCTTTTTACCATTGCTTTTTACAAGAGCCTGGCTGCAGCTCTCCTTGCCTATAGCGCATTGATGATTGATGGCTAAGAGTATAAAATGAAACCATCATTACGAAAGAAGGATCGTTAACTATCCTTCCTTAGGATTTTCGGCTGCAGAGAAATTTATTGATTCGAACACGCCGAGAAAGGGAGAATCGAAGCTAAGTTGGTGATTGAATTTCGTAATCTCGCCAGGTATGCGTCTGTACACTCTTTTATGGCTTTATGCGAGAAATATCGTCTATTTGTAACATATCTTTGCGTCGTAATAAGCTACTTTAAAAACATTAGCTTCTGAATAATACCATCATTTTTTTTTTTTTTTTTTTTTTTTTGCAAATTGAAATGGGACTCGAGAACCGGTTTTAAGAAGATCGAATATATCATACTTTTTACGGGTTGACTTAGTGCAGATGTAATTAAATAAACGTCATTTCAATTCTTTTTACGACGGTTCATAACGAAATTTCCATAGAAATATCAAGCCCTCACTTTTGTCCTTTTTACGCGCGGCTCCGATAATTTATGGTGTTACTTTTACGATCCTCTCCTGCTGCCGCTCGAGCGCGCGATAATTCTATGCATCGCTCTCCGAACCTCGGCGGATAAACGTCTTATCGCATACCTTTTTTCTCTCTTCGTGCGCAAAAAAATAAAGAAAAAGAAACGCGGATTCTCCGACTGCTCAAAACGTCCCAAACGACGAGTTTATACTGCATTCAGGCGGTTTGTAGACTCTCATTCCAGTTCACAATTATCGCCGCGTTGTAATTCAAAACACTTGCGCGTAAAAAACTTTATTGGGATTGGAAAGTATAAACACGACGACGAGAGGCGCGCGCACGTGGTTCCGCAGCTAATGAAAGCCATCAAAATTTTAACGACCGTCTCTCGCGCACCGCATATATACCAAGTGCGCGCATTCATTTCCGAGAAACAATCGTCCGCGCAAAACGATAAAAATCTAGTTTTTTTTCAAATATACTTTCTCCCGAGAGCGGCAGGTTTCATCACGAGATTCAGATGAATCGAAGACAGCGTCCGGTCCGATAAGCCGACGATCGGGCCTCGAAGTGTTCTTATCTCGGCCAATTTTTCATTTCTCCCGTCTGTCGATGTTGTTTCGGCGCTGAAAAATGAGCAGCCCGTGTCTTACACGTCCGCTCGCCGGCTGCTACCATGAGACGCTCCTCGTACAGGACTGACATTGAAAAAGTCCAAAACTATTCGGGGAACATTTAACCGATGCTCTCCGCCGCGCACAGAAGTCCTCTTTTTGTTTCTGGCTCTTTGTGCGTCTGTCCTCGTCGTTTGGATTGCTGAGCAGCTTTCTCTGCGCGAGTGACGGAAAAAAATCTGGCCGGAGAGAACAGTTAGCTGTTACAGGTTGAGAGATGTGATTGAGTGTAATGTCGATTTTCATCTTGATAGTGGCCCACTGTCCCTTTGGACGAACAAATGCACGAATAGCTTCTCGAGTTATTATAAGATAATCAAGCGTTATGATTTTTCTTCAAATACTTTCAACGAGATTAACAGGAAAACAGTTTACTTAATTTTTTTGCTTAATTCGAAGCCGCATAATTAAATCAAACTGCAAACTCAGACATCACTTTTTTCGTACTCGTCACAGGTGCACTACACCTTCTCCTACAAGCCAAAAAACACATTCCAAACGAAATTACACACATCAATCTCGAGCGGACAAAAAAAAAGGAAAAAAAATCGCGTCCTCAGCCATTCATCATCTCGCCAGTCTCTTGAAACATTCGAAGCACATTTCGTCGCTGCGATCATAGGCGCACACACACAGAGAGACCCATTGTCGACGCTATACAAAGCTGCATGGAAAGGCGCCCGTGTATAGCCACGTATGTATAATACGTATACAGAGAGTCCGGTCCAGGTGCCGGTGGCTGCTGTGGGGGAGAGAGGAGAGAGCGGACCTGATCGGGCGGCTCGTGCCATTGACCGCCATTGACTCCCCCACGTACACGACACATTGCCGATAGGTATATACGTCCGCGCGCCGCCGCTGCTGCCTGTCTGCAAACTCACTCCTCCTGCTTCGCCTCGTATACATATCGCGCGCGCGCGTATATGGAGCTTTACGCTTGGCGAAGAGAAAGCTATATTGCTTCTTGTAATTATTACTTCTCAAAAATCAAATAGTAATTAATTTTGCTTCTCGAAGTTGAGATCGCTCCGCGTAGACAGTACGAGAGAAGGAAAAAAAGCTCTCGTTCCCAAGGTTTCAAGAAGCTCCGAGAGTTCATTAGGCTGCAGAGCCGCACTCGCGACATGCAATGCCCCCGTGCGCATGTGCAGCTGTATAGGTAAGTATACGAACAAGAGACGGCGTTTACTCGTTTCCCCGTCGGGTCTTTTATTTTCCGTATACGCCGCGAGCGCGACAGTTGAACTCTTTCAGGACGTCCAATCTCATCGAGTGACACGCGCGTATAGTTTTGCATAGTTAGGATCGTTATCGACGGGATCCTGTTATTTGTGTCTGTCACGCTTGGCATTTGTGTATCGAGAAAAAAAAGAACGAGCATCAGCAGCAGCAGACGAGAGGAGGAAGAGGTATTGACTAAGTGTCCTAGACGATTTCGACGAGGTATTCGGAATAAACGCAGAGTCATTAAGGAGCCGAGATAAGAATCGGACGAGCAGCGCGGCGACGCATATGTTTTAGTAAAATCTGGCTTTCTGCGTTGACAGTGCTGATGTCGATTCTTTTTTTCCCTATGCTACGTGTGGAACAATAATTCTGAAACGCCGAACCACCGGAGAAAAATGTCTTCTCTGAACAGCTCGATCGCCGTCGAGATTTAGAAAGGAGCCGAGATCGACTGCGATATCATGCACTTACACCTATACGATACCTTCTGCGCAGCGCGAGTACGTTGTTAACTCGAAATTTTACGTCCGCGCTCGTGCAAATTGAAACTCTTGAACATTCACTCTGTTTAAAATATAATATATAAACACAACGTGTATACAGCCGAGTTAATAATATTACCCGTTTCCGCAATAACGGTTCATTAATTATCATGAAAATAGGCTTTTCTCCCCGCAACGTTATTTGTACCTATATTGGCAAAACTGCAGTCACGTCAATTATCCGGCGAATCAATATATCAAGGAATGATTAGGCGCAGTCAAGTTGTCGGCACTCTCTGCTGCACGTGTATATATGTATATGGCCGAAAAGTTTTGCAGCCGGTGCAGCTCGGAACTTTATGTCTTTGCATAAACCATAAACCATTTTGAGAGACCGCAAGTAGTACGTCGAATCCCTGGCAAACGAAATAGAACCTGCTTTCGCGGATCTCTTTCACTCCGACCGCCGCCGCCGCCGCCGACAATTGACGGTGGGCGTCGAAACTCGGACTACTACTGCCGTTGTTCGCGATGTTTTATTGTTTTCCGAAATTTTTGCGCCCCCGGCTCGAACTGCTCCATGTATATAATATACAGATAATACCGCGCACGTATATAATGGCGCACGTACGTGTATTTGCGTAATGCCGATTTTTCGCGCTCAGCTGCCGATCGGTACACTGCCTCGTTAAGATCGATTCATGCACGCATAAACAAAATTCTGCCATTCATTTTAGAATATACGGGCATTCGCGGCTGCTCTCGTCTATATATTACGAACCCTTTATGCGATACTCTCGCGCTTTGTTTAACGCGCAAACTTTCTATACATATACAATGTACATAGGTATACGTATCGGATTCCAGAGCAATTTTTCCAGCGCTCGTGTTTACGTATCCTCGCACGCGCGGAAAGCTCGTTACGCGATCGATTCATGCGTATAATACGCTCAGCCCGAGTAGACAGTGGCAAACGCAAAAAGCACAAAACCTGCTGCAGTCAGCTAATAGGAATCCTCTCGGCCGGCAATTATCTCGGGCTTTTCCTGGGCCTCGCGCGTTATCGTGCCGCTCCAGAAAGTCAATTTAACAGTTCACTTGATTCGCTCGCTCGCGCGCGATAAAATGAATCACGGAGAGCAGAGCAGCGCCAGAAATAAAACGCACGAGAGAGAAAGATCGCATCGGGCGAAAGAGGAGTCGAGAGCGGCGGCGGCGGCGGCGGCGACTACTACCGGCTTGTGCTCCTTCCTTGTTCGAGAAGACAGAGAGTTCGAGCAGGTTCCGCGCGCAAGGTATACCGCACGTGCGCGGGTGCGCCGCCGCCGCCGTCCTTTATCTCTTTGGCACATGCGTCTTTTTCTCAACTCGTTTCAATAAAATGCTTTAGGAGCAGAAGTACTAGCATTTATTTTCGTGTTGGCGCTCATCTTGATGTGCTACGTGTCTTTGTTCTACCTATAGGCGAGATCGAGTTTTATAAATAAAACATTTGTATAGCATGAATATACACGAAAAGCGCTCCGCGGCGACGCCGGAGGGACAGACGAATGAAAAAGCGTTTTGGTATATATGGTCTATCGAGGAATAATTTGTACTTTGAAAGGATCTTGATACCGTTAATGATCGGTAATTTCTCTCGAAGAAGAGAAAAATCTCGCTCCCGAGTGTCAAAACTCGGCAGAACACACACGCACACACACAGACTCAGCCCCGGGTAATTAAAAACAAATTTCCAGGGGCGATCGCCGAGCTCGACTGGTCGCGATAACGACGCGAATTGATGGAAAAGAGTAAATTTAAAATTCTAGTAGCTCCGAGATAAGAGAAGCTCATATTTATTAAGTGCGAGCAGAGCTCCACTCGGCCGAGAAAGAAAGAGAAGAGACGACGACGAGAGTGAATGCGTATATGTGTTGTTGTCGAGGGGCGCGCGGCGATTACGAGGAGGAAAAGAGCGAGAAAGAAAGATCGGATCGTTGACTTTCGAGGAGCTCTTATACACGGGTGCTCGCGGTCGCGCGCGAGGTGAGCTCATTAATTCAAATAAATCGCTTATGCATCGGGCCGCGATCTCGACTGGCGCTCGCATCAGCTCGGAGAGAGTCGACTTAACGCTTAGTCCGAGCAAGACGAATGAAATAGCCTCTCTCTCTCTCTTTCGCTCACTCTAAGCGCCTTCCAGTATCACCCCGCGAGAATCTCTCTGCTCCGCTCCCTCTCTCTCTCTCTCTACCTTTATAATGCGAATGATACCTGCTAATTTTTCAAATTGCGCGCCTCGTTGGCCCTTAAATGCCTCGCTCGTCCCGGCGTCGGGATGCACCACAAGTTTAAGCCTCGAGCTAAAAACAAAACGCTCATTATTCACTTGCGCCAGGAATACTTATCGCATTACGCCTCCGTGTGCACCTACCTGCGCGGTAAAAAGGTCCGACGTCCGGCCGATTATAAGCTAGCTTGAGGTGTGAAGGATACCTCTCGAGAAGCGATCTTTTCATCGGCGGATTCTTATTGATGCTTTCGCGCAATTCAAATACCTACGTATCGGGTTGCAGTACGTTCATGCCTTACTGTTTTGCAAAAGAAACCGGCCCGCTCATTGATAGTTGGTTCTCCAACTCCCTCGCACGCACAGATATTATATACGTGCAACAAGAGTCTGATGACGAAACGGCTGCTAACGATAAACAAATAACCCGTTCCCATATCAAGTCGTAAAGCCTCGAAATAAGCAATTAGAGGCCCGTATTTCGCAAGACGGACAGACAGACACACACGAGGCATTACGTAAAAGATCGAACCAGCAGGAGGAAAGAGCAGAGAGAGAGCAATATATCGGTAAATCGAGATGTTACTCGGTAGCCGCGCGCTCTCGTGCGTGCGCGGTATCGGTGATCTCGCGGGGGCGTCGCGCAGTCGGTCGATACATCTCGGCTTTGGCTTTCCATGTACGCGCAGCGACTTATCGCGGTGCGCCGTAGCAGAGAGAGAGGGAGGGAGTCTCCGCCGGAGGTTCCGGTTTGTTTATGGATTTTTGCCGGGGAAATTAATCGGACACCGGCCATTGTCTACCGCGCGGATACTGCGAGCGCTCGCGAGATTGAGATACTGCCTGTCTCTTAAATCCTATAGACGGCTTTGCTCTTTTTCGGCGCTTTCGAAGACTTGATTCAAACTTGCTGCTGCTGCACGAGATCCTTCCAGCAACTTATATACTACGTTATATTATAATTATATTGTCGTTACGCAATCGCGGCTCGGCTTGAAAATTCGTGGTGAATTAAATTAATTACAACCCCTTGTTCTCTCAACTGGAGAAAACGGGGAAAAAATAATAACACGAATATCGGTAACCTGCTTATAATACGCGAGGTCCGTGATATACATTACGAGCAAACGATCACCGCGTGCGCTTGCGCGCGATTTAAATATAACATCTACGTTATGGTAATCGGCGGCGGGATCCCCGGCAATAATCGGCCAATAATAAGCCGCATAACACGAGCGAAAATGGGCCAGCCGCGAGCCACCGCGATATGTCTTACATGGCGCGCCGACGAGAAGACGTACATACGTGCATATTATGAACCTACCTGCAAGTAAGTACTCGTGCGCGCTTATACCGCTTGCAGATGTATATACCGCATCGACTTTAATACACGCACAGCCACGATCTCTCCTTTCGAAAAGTTCTTTTAATTAAGCAATGTGCAGTGGGCAACAACTCTAGTTTTTGTGTAAAACAAAACAGTTTTGGACTGGCCTTTCTGTTAGTCTCTGGTTAGTGAGGATAGGTGGCGCACACGTTCTGGGTTTCCTTCCCGTCCACCTGTGTACTCTATTGTTGGACTATAGCTGCCCGAGTTTAGTAATTGCCAAAATATATTTAGCAATGATCAAAAGTTTAAATCAGCCTCCAAAGTATTCGTTTACTCGCTGAGCTCTCTCTCTCTCTCTCTCATCTGAAGACTTATACGAGTCTATGCAATGGCCCTGCGCGGGAGGCGCGTATAACGAGGCGGAGAGAATTCTCAATCGGCAATTTGTTGCCCCGTTCCATTATTTCTCTTCGCTGTCTATTGGCGCTGAGTCGGAGGAACGCGTTCGTTTTTACGAGATTGGATTCGCAGTGGGTCGAGTGATAGGCTGAAAAACGAAGGCGGAGGGAAAGAATTATTTCGACGGTTGATGCGGAGACTCGACAGCTTTGGGAGTTGTGGGCTAAGCTGGAGCAGTTGTTAGGGATGTGAAATCTCAATTGAACGATCTTACTGAATTCACGGAGAAAGAGAGAGAGAGAGAGAGTGCAAGTCTCGTGGGATTTTCGAGGTATCAATTCGAATCAGAAGCTGCACTTATTATTTTGCTCACGGCGACCCATTATAAATCCTTATTGGAAATACAAAGAGTTTCTTTATCAATAAAGCCAGGCCAAAAGCCGACGATCGAGAGACTCTTGTCATGCTAATGAGACAGCTAGTCACCGAATCGACCAGCGAAATTTCAGCCAAACGAACGAACGCTCGACGCTTGTCGCTATTGTCAAAGCGACGGCCAGGACACTGTCCGATAAATCCCCTCGCGATAATGGTGATAATAATAGTCACGGCAATAATAAGTATATAAAGCACGGCCACCGCATTCGCGATCGGCGAATTGCGTCAGATGTGGCGCACTGTCGGCATATAGACGTTCCGACAGTAAGCTGCCGTAAAGCTGCAGAGCAGAGAGGCTTCGGTGAAAATCAGTCGTTATTTTCTCACTGCATTTCGAAAATCTCAGTTGTGATTACGAAGTGAGGCAATGATCCGAAGCGGGACATCTGGACGAACGTCAACAGGTGTCAAGGCTCTAGAGTCAAATGCACTCGATATTACAACCCGACGCAAAAAAGATGTGTCTCGACATCAAGAGCACACGTGTCCAGTCTCGAGCTAAGATCAACAGCGTGTAATACCTCGCGTCTGTTGGTAGCTCCGAGAGCGAGCTAGCCAGACGCCGGCGACTGTGCGGCACTTGCGAAACGGCCGGCTGACACACACGCCGGCGCGTCGATCTCCTTACGCCTGCACACGCGCCATTGTAGCCCACTCGCTCTCGAGAGCCGCCGGGAATTCTGCTGCCGTCGTCGTGCGTATGTACAGTGCCACGCCGCGCGCTCGTATAACAGGGTTAACGCCGGCTTTTCTTTACGACCCTGTTGCGAAAATTTCGAGCTGCTGTTCGGTGAGCTGCTGCTGCTGCGGTGCGTGACGTAATGCCGCGCTCGCGAAGAGGGAGGAGGCAGAAACGCGGGGGGAAAATGCTCGTTTCACAATTGCTCTCCGTGTGCAATCAAGGGACGAATCAGTCTCGCGTAAACATCCCCGAGCAAGAGCAATGCGCATATACTTACGAGCTGCGGCGCGGCAAACCGGGCGCATCGTAATGGATTGCACTTGTACGTCGTCTAGAGCGCGACTGCCCCCCTTTACACAGCCAATTATGGCGCATGCGCGCTCCGCGAATAAATAGCCGAGTTTATTGGGTTTCGGCCGCGCGCGCGGTAATAAGCCCGGCCTATGCTGCAGCCGGCTGATTCATGCGACGTGACGAGCAGAGCAGAGCAGAGCAGGCTGCTGGTGCTGCTGCACTTGCGATATCGGAATTCCCGATGCTTATCGATATGCGAGCACCGCCGAGCTTAACGGCCGTTTAGTCTTGTCTCGACATGGCGCTCGAATTTTTCCCTTTGCAGGGCTGGTTATTCTTCTTTTTCCGCGGAGGAGATGATATCGTTAGGCGAGTTCTTCGGCTGGACTACTACTACATAGTTTGTTGCGGCTGCAGAAACATGCCGAGAATAAGCGATTGAAAACTTTATCCATAATGATATTTATGTAATGGAACGAGTGCATGCGCGCGGATGCTCGGCGGGAAAAGGAGACGGCAATCACAATGCTTGCAGCCGCGCGGCCGTCGTCTGAATTGATTGTCAACCGATAACTCTCGGGAACGACTAAATTATTTCTGAATCGATCGCGAATGTGCAATGCCGATTAGCAAATCGCGAACGATAGCGCATTGATAAAATTACGGGTCCGCAGCACGCATGATCTATTAACAATTAGAGCCCGGCGCGCGCGGCTGTGGGAGATTTTTCCCCCAGCTTCCGATCCAGCCTTGCAGATCGTCAGATCGAGATAACGGGGTATATTCGATACCAGCAGCGACGGCGGTGTAGACTAGACACACTCAATGGCCCATTGTATCAGGTCTCCTCGTCGGCCGGCGGTTTTTTCGTTAATCGATCGCCCCGCCCGGCGAATAAATTAACGTGTCGCGGCTGCCGCTGCTCCGTTTAGTATACCTGGGATATTATATACCTCGCGTGCGGCGCACATACTTATAATCACAAGTGTCGTAATTTCCATTGTGCGTGCGCGCATTTACGCAAGAATCTCGCGACGACGACGACGACAGCGTAGGGGAAAGCTGCTGCTGCTGCTGCAGAGGAGTCGCGTAGTCTCCTCCCTCGTGGCTCTGGGTCGAGTTGCTGATCGAGCAAAGGGTGGGAAAGTTGTGATAGTTGTACACACGCACTGATCAAGGGGTCAGGGTTTCGCGTTTCACTGCCGGCGCTTATGAAATATATTCTCTACACATTGAACGGGGCAAGCTACCAGTTTTAACAGTTTTTGGATGCAGCAAGAATTATCATGTCCTCTTAGATACATTTTGCCTAATTTAATTCTAGCTAGATTTTATTCCTATTTTTCATCATTATATTATCGTTCAATAATTCATTAAATCTAATCTAGTAGGATTGTAAAGAACCCATCCAAGATATAAAATATATCTGTAGCTTTTCAGTCGAAATATCGCGAACCATAGATCTTGGTGCATATTTTATTGAGAATTAACGCACAGTATATCACTAAACAATGTTTCGTATCACTTTGGCCAATTACAAAATTTATAAATTCAATTTGTCGATATAATGGAGAATGCTCAGTAGTGTACAGAGATTATGGAAGGATTGCTTGGGCCAGCGATCAAGCCGATCGATAAAATCCCGCGCGCGCGTGCGAGAGAGAGGATAGCCGTTGCTATTGGTGTGCGCCAAGGCGCGTGTTTGCACTCGGCGCTGCATATGTTTTGCATAATAAATAGAAGTAATTGGTTTCGCTAATAACAAGGTACGCTTTGCGCAATTCACCCTCTACGCCGCCGCTTTCCTTTTTAATATCAGAAATTTCGACGCGATATTCCTACGGAAAAGAAGAAATAAAGCGCAAGAGCTATGAACATTAACCGCGGCGATCGAATCTGCCGGTGAAAATTGCAGAGTCAATACGTATATTCTCTCGTGGCTCGCTCAACAGTTTCGCGAAACAAGCTGAAGCCCGATGTGCTGAACCAGACAGTACTTGAGCGGCCCTTGGGACAGCACAATTTATCCTTAGCGTAGTTCACTCGGCCGCCGCCATAATTTCCAGCTTTTACCGAGTAATGTCAAGCCGGCGCGCGACTGTAACTCACCGCGATAATATGGCTGCGGCTTAAAATTCAACGCAGCAACGCAGCCGCGCGGGCTGCAGTACACAATAATCCTAAAAACGATCAGCAATACGATAAGCCAGGACTGGCCGAGTCAGAGCCGATAGTACGGAACCCGCGGCTTTGACTAATGTCCAGGAGAATCGCGTTTTCGCGATCTGTGCGCGAGTCTACGCGGGTCCACACAATACACACAGACCAGAAGAGAGTTTCGCGCGTCTCGATAAAGTATATGGGCCGCGAGATAGCCGGGCGCCAAGTACACCGACTGCTACTCCGTCGGGGAATGTCAACTCGGCGAAATCGCCGGTATTATTATCGAACAATGCGTGTTCGTGTCTCTGCTGATGTGGCGTTGCTTGGTGTTTTCTAATAACTGCCGGCGGTATTTTCCGAGTCATGCGCTAAAGGCTGCAATTGCAAGTATATCATATCCTCGGAGCACAGCGCACGCGCCCGCGGCAGCTCCTAATCCTCGCGAGTGAAAAAGGCACAGTCTAAAATAATCCAGCGATGATTGAGATTTATTGTCCGGTTCTAAGGCGCGGGCGTATACCCTCTCGACGCGTTTAGCAGCATCTCTCTTTCACTTGGCTCTACGTACTGTGCGCAGCAACGCGTTGTAACGCGGGAGGAGATCCTTGCAGCTGCCGCTGACTTGGCTCTTTCGAGTCGACTTTTACAAGCGCAGAGCGCGAGCCGAGGCTTTTTAAGGAGATGTGAAAGCTAGCGCTTTTCTTCCTTATCGTCCTCACGAAAATGGCTTTGAGTTAATAAAAGCAGGCGAACTCGAGTTTCACGTACGCCGTGCAGGAATGTTATTGAACGAGCGCGCACGCGTGAATCCAATTAATATATAATCTTCAAGCACGCCATAGTCAAAGAAAACTATTAAGAAAAGGCAAACACTAACTCATCGCGCTCTTCTCGAACAGGTGGCCATATAGGCTCCCGGAACACTATAACTTGATAAATAACGCGCTCGTCGCGCTGGCTATAAGCTAGTGTACCGGTGAGCCGATCTCTTTACTCCGGCCGTAATTGCACTCCAATAAGGCGCTCATTAATGGCTCGCGGACACTTTGCGCCCGTTATTGATGTCTTGATACACGGACGTCGTCGTATATACGCATTATTATACATGCTGGCGATCGGCGAGTGCGATAACGCGGGGAAGACGAACGGCCTGCACTTTGAAACACTGTTTCTTCGCGGATTTCTCGCGTGTTCTACAGCCGTATTATAGTATATCCTCGCTCAAGGGGTTTTATCAAATGCTCGCGCGCGACAACTTATGAAAAGCTTAATTATAAAACAGCGCATATATGTATGCATATGCATATAACTGCACGCGCCCGCAGAATATTTACAAGGCGCGATAACATTTACAGCGCAGTTTTGTAATAATACGGAGGCGTAAGTCGCGGTGATTTACTTTTACACGCGCTCGCGCTGCACCTTCTTGTAAATTCCCTCTAATTCGGGCTAACAAGCTTATATACAAGCGTATATTTATATACGGAGATCTCGGGGACGCGACGTATCGCTCGGATGATCTCGTCGCGGCGGATCTTTTATATCTGCGCGGAATATCGATGGCTTACATGAGTAGCGATTGAAATATAAGGGCGGAAACGCGGTGCCGTCGCTCGATTAATGCTGGGTATAAATCGAGGAGAACGATGCGCGCCAACAATGAGTCCCGGCGCGAGGTAATAAGTTTTGATCGCTCAGCATGTCAGCCGATTTTGTTTGGAGTCGCGAACGGTTGCGCGGATGACGACGTACATGATTCACGATGAAAATATTATGATTGTCTCTCGCGGCTAATCGTAGGATAGCAACGTTAACAAGACATGTGGAGCGCCAATCCGATCCCACGACTTCCGCGAAAGTCGCGCTGCACGATGATGGCATATAGAACTGATGCAGCCGCCGCGTCATATAAGTTTGTCCTCATGTCTCTCGGCACAAGTCCCATTCTCTCTTCTCCCGTTTCGCCGTAATGACGTCGCGATTCGCCGCTGCACTGTTTATTTACATCTGCATCGCAGGCAGACTCTCGCACAACGCCTTATTCGTGCTGCTGCTCTTTATGCTCGAATCGCGAAGCAGCGCACGTTCGCGATACACATCTCCCTCTCTCTCTCTCTCGCTCTGAGCGTAATCGCTTGGAAATCAGCTCGACGAATCGGACGCGACGCTTTTATACGTGTGTTTCGCAACGAATGAGTGCCCTCGCGTTTTGTAATTGAGTTAGGCGCGCGCATAAAGCGTATTTGTAATCGGAGCAGTTTTTAGCGCGATTAGCCGGTTGGTTAGGTTGAGAGAGGAGGTTTTTTTCCAGAAACACACTGACCGCCTGAGTTATGGCGCCGACAGGTACACGGGTGGTGTCGGACCCCCCATCGTGGATCTTACGTGCTTGCGAAACCTGCGTGTAATATTCGCTGTCTAAAAATCCGATATAGCCTTTTGCCTTTTTATAGTACGATTCCTTGCACTTATTAACGCTCGAGATTTATTAATCAAAAATAAATCAGGCGCGAATGGAAACAGCAGGTGTGAGTAAGGTATCAACAGCTCCATTGTTCCTCTATATATAGGAGAGTGCAGCAGTGTGCGCACGCACGCACACGCAACATCAGCGATCGTTACGTCATGCAAATCGAAAATTCGATACTCTGTCACCGCGAGCAGAGAAGTAAGAGCGAGAATCGAGGAAAAGTCCTCGTATTTCAGCACGCACGAGAGAGAGACAGAGAACCGGAGAACCGGAGACAATCTCGCAAGAGTCGCTGAATCGGCATTCTATGGGCGGCGGTGGAAAAATCGCGGGCGGCGCGGTGAGTCAGAAACTGGAAGCTGCACTTTACGAGAGCTGCTGCAGCAGCCGAGAGCGTAGCCCCGGCGTCACGTTTCGCGAATAGCGGATCGCAATAAATAAGCCGATATATCGGCGATTGACGCGCGCACGTATACAGGAAAACTGGCTCCCTTTGTAGCGCTGCTGCTGCTGCTGTATGTGCGGTGTGCACTGTATAGGCTGTGTGCGCACTACGTGCTGTTCACTCGTTAAGCTCACGTGTGAGTGTGTATATATGTATCTGCTCTTTAATTCCGAATCGTGAAAAGCCACTCTTCCGCCTCGGCTATATTGTGGCAGTTGGTTTGTTGTTACGGGTTTCCTTGATTTTTTCGATTAACCGCGGAGACAGAGAGGCAACTTCGCGGTTCGTGCTGGGAGATGTCAGAGTCGGGAGAGATTGTCGCAGCTTCCACACGACGCAAACTCGCGACTCGATCAATTATCTCTCTATCGCTCGAACTTGTACATACACGCGACTTTCTAACTTTATACTAGCAAATTTATTGGAACTCGGATCTCGAGAAAATTTCGATACTCGGATATTCCGCGAACGCGTGGGTGTCTGTATGTAGTTGCTGTGATTCGCGCTGCATAATACACACAGTAACCGTCGGAAAGATTGCTTTATTAATTTTTGCTGCACTAAAAGTCGCCTCTAAATCAAGCGCAAAACTAAGCCGACTTTTCTCTCCCGCTCGCTCGAAGGAAAATTTAGAGAGTTCGCCAGACAATTTATGACCGAATCATAATCTCGTAATTTTTCCGATGCGGTGCAGCTATAAGCTCGCTTGCGCAGCAGAGGGTTTATAGGATCGTATAATGGAGATAAAGCCCTCCTTAATGAAGTGAAAAGCGTCGTCGCGAGTACGTATGGACTATTAGATACAGCCCGCCGCGCCGCCGTCGCGAGATTGAGAAAGATCCTGTCGCCGGGTTACCCGCTCGTAATTCTGCGAGCTATCGCGTATACATACAGCCCGCAAGTACACAATGGGCCGAACCGAGCTGTATATTAGATTGTATGAAGCGTTATTGTCGATTTCGGCTATGCGGTTCGCGTTTGCTCCCGATAAACAATGCAGCTCGACAGATTAGCCTCTCGCCGGGGGTGGCTTTATATATGCTACTCTTGTTATACACCTCTATCTCTCTTGAGTGCTCCTAATATCGTTGCTGCGAGCACACAATAGTTGCGCAATGTTGACGGAAAGCGAGAACATCAACAATCGTAAGCATCTCAATTTATTCGAGCTCTCTCGCAGCGGACTGTCTCCCGACTTGACGAAGCCACAAAAGCCGAGAGAGGGAGAGAGAGAAATCGACTGCTGCTGACTCTCATTTGCTCGGAAATGCGCGCACTCGCGCTAGATATATAAAACGGCACTGCCAGCCGACGATAATTGATAGCTACGCGACGGATTTCGTCACGTATACGTGTGCGCGCGCGCGTTTATATTGTATCTATGGCTTTCTCATTTCTACCGGGCAATTGACGTGTCGACCGGTCAACTCTGCGACAGACAAAGAGAAAGCCCCCGTGTATGTACTTTATGTACCGCAAGCACGTGTGTTATATATATTATTCATATTCGCACAAGTATGGCTCTTCTTTTGGAGAGCGCGTATATTATATATTATAGCCTGCATACAGCTAATTTGTTTGTAAAATTTATGTAAACGCGATGCCGAGCTAGTTTTTGCGTCGACTTCCGCGTATCTACACTCTCGTTATTGTGTCCCCTGCGCGCACTTCCTAGGTCAGTGCATGAGCGCACACGTGCGTAATAACTCGTTGCGCAACTGGAGCTATATGCGGCAAAGCGCGCGGCGGAGATAGCATCTCTCTCGACAAACGGCAGTGCGCTCAAGGAGCATCGATACGTTGCTGCACATATGTGCTGACGCCTCACACTTTATAGTGCAAGGACCAAGCGCTCGCCGTTTCCCAACTTAATTAGATTACGTGTATTATCGGTCCGTTATTTGATTTAAAGTGAATAGCGAGGGCAAACAACAGGTTATTTATTATTCACAATTTCAAAGCAGCATTGACGCGCGCGCGAGGTATACATAAGCAGCTGCCGCGAGATTACGTAAGGCTACAGACCGAAAAGCACTAATCGATTGCCGGATGATGACGAGAGACTCTCTCTCTCTCTGAGTTGGTGAAAAAGGAGCCAAGCATATGATAGTAATAAATTCGAAGGTGTACATTTAGTGAAATTAGTGTTTTAACGATGCACGCAGCGAGAGAGTTTCTCCTCCGCAACAAAGCCAGTCTGCCGCAGTCAGTAGTGCAGCTAGTTGCTACACTGGACATTATATACCTCTGACATTAATCGAACGAATTGCCTCAGCCGCTCTCGATTAAAGAAGTTATTTTTGAATGCAAGTTCAGCAGTGACGTTAGCTCGTTTTAGAGCACATTCGAAGAATTGTGCAAGCCAGACACGCGTTATATATATATATAACACAATGGGGAAAGAATAAAAAGGCATCAGCCGTTATAAGGCAGTAGGCGATAGCTGCACGCAGAGAGACGAGCGGGTTTATTAATATCGCGCGTCGTCTTGGATTAATCGAGCCGCAGACTCGCAGGAGGCTTCCTCGAAAGCAGGACCTCCGCGAGGTCCGAGTGATTTATACGTACGCACGCGCGGTGGGCGCCCTTCTTTTCTCCGACGCTCTACAGTTTCTCATGGAATGATTCTTTCAGTCCTTATTCTGAAGTCGCGATTTGCTGAAAAATCGAGAAAAATCGACTCCTCGTGTCGGGCCAGTTTTACAGAGCAAGATTAGACTCGAGCAAGAAGCCGTGTTATTCTCGACGGTGCGCCTCGCGTGTCGGCGGACTGTTAAGAGGCCAGTTATTAATGATCATTATGTTCGTGCGGCGGCAGCAGCGCTGTACCTGTGCAGCAGCTCTTTTCAAACGCGCGCTCGTCTCCTGATTTACAAGCGAGCGATCGAATTAACTCGACGTTTAATGGCGAACGCGCCGATGATCGCCGGCAAATACTCCTCGCTGAGCAAACAAGAGCTGCAGCGTCTGACTATTATTGTCGCGAAGATCTTTTGCTGGAACAGCTATTATACTCTAAATTGATTATATCGTCTCGCTGGACTCTAAATTGCGACGAACTGCACCCACTGCACATCTGCAGAGAGATGGAGCAAGAAACGCTCGGTTACGTGCGCGCACGAGTTGTAAAGGGAACTTTTCCAAAATCCAGACGACTTGTAAACCAGGAACCGGTGCAGCAGCGCCTCTCTTACATTATAGAAAGGTAGCGCAGGAGAGCTGGCACTGCGCAGAGAGTTAATTGGTAAAGTGGATTTTTCACCGCACTGCGCACTACTACTCGCTCTTAATCTCCTGTCTACTACACACTTAATAATCCTTGCTCGCGATGCCCGAGAGCAGCGGCGGCGGCGGCGGTGACCGCAGCTGCAGAAGAACTCATTTACTTCGACGTCTCTCTGCTCGCAATTCGCTCTCGTGCGCGCATAGACAAATAGGCAAGAAGCTATCTACTTATCGTATATTTCTGTCTCGCTCGGGCAAATCGCTACGTACGCGCGTTCCAATTTGGAGTGCATACTTTCTCGCTGCGGAGCGCAACGGAGCAAAAACAAATTGCCTCGCAAGTCGGCAGTAAGGTGGACACGCGCACACACACGCGAGTGGGTCGCCGTGAGAGAGCAGAGGCGCGCGTTTGTTTTCGCGGAAGATGCCCGTATAATCCATCAGGACTGCTGCGCGCTTCCTACGAGTAATGAAAGCGGGACGATGGTTAAAAAATAAGTGTACGACAACACACGAGGAAGGAAGAATGTCAAGCTTCTGCTGCGCAATCCCGCAAGCATTGCGGGGCGCCGATCATCTCGTTACGCGCAAATCACACACAGCCAAAACAGATTACTCGACGGCTTGTCATAGCTGCTGCGGACACGCAGATAAAGCTCTAATACATGAGAAGGGGAGTAGGCGAATGTGGGAGTCTGCGAGTTCGAGGGGGTTCTGCGAGCATATGCTTCTCGCCAGCTCCCACTGGATGATCTGTACAATGGGGGCGATATGGGGTGAGATCATCGCAGCTCGTCCCGTGTGTCACCTGTGGGAAAAACTCGAGAGCGTAATAACTGTAGTGAATTTCCGATTCGGCATGTGCAGCACTATACGCACGTCAGGACTGGGATACAGATGGGACATTTCTTTGATGAAAGACAGCTACTCCCACAAGCTGCACAGAGAGACGCTCCATAGAATGGACAAAAGTCAAGTCTTGAAAAAATTCGTAGCATCGCGATCGCGAATGTCGTCTCTCACAAGTCGTGTAGGGCGACTAGAGCGCACTTCCTTCTTCTCTATATCAAAGGAGAGCCTGCAAAATAAAATGGCGCTAAGTCGCCGAATGAAAGAGCGGGCTCGTTAGTCGCCTAACGAGTTACAATTATTGAAACGACGAACGATTGAATCCTCTAAATCACGGCCATTATCGGTAATGGTCTTGCGCTCTCGCTCGTTTTATGCAACGCGGCTGCAGGATTGCCTGCTCTCGAGTCTCTATCTCTCCTTGTTATACACACGAGTCTCTCGGGTCGGGCGAGATCGAGTCACGTGCCGCGCTCGCTTATACACGACGTCCTGTGCAGAGAACGAAAGTCGCGTGCGCATTGTCGGCGAGGGGGTAGTTATTGCGAGATTTAGTTGTCGGCTAATCGGCCGAGATACGCTTGTGTCGGGTTGCTTCTTAAAGCGAGTGACGACGTGCTGCTGCTGCTGCTGCTGGACACGATATCTCTCTTTTCTCTTTCGCCGATGTGTGCTCACCGTGCTCTGCGCGATTTAATTGCCATAATGCGCACTGCGAATTTTATTTTGCATTACACACTCATGCGCTAATCGCTGTGCTGCTGCAGTATAAGCTGACTGTCGATCTGTCGACTGTTATCGGGGAAAAACGTGCTGAGAGGCGTAGTATAATTAACGAAGCTTGCGATGAAAAATGTTTTGCTTAATTGGCTACTAAAAATGATTACGCGAGTTGAAGAGTCTTCGCGCAAGTGACTTGCACGTGCTGACGAAAAAGCATCGAGTTTCGCTGATAATTTTCCGTCTTTCGTCGCAAAATAAAGTCCGGTAAGAGAATACCTCGCGTATAACGTATTGGACAACAACGCAACACACCCGATATCCCAACAAACTATAAACAAGCGCGATTGCGAATCACGCTGATGTCGCCCTCGTCATCAGTATCTCTCTCTCTCTCTCGCGATAACGAAACAAGTATATACATCTTACAGAGACGAGCAGAAAATTCTGCGGGGGGAATAAGACAAGCCTCTCGAGTCAGTGTCGCACACGTAACACCTTTACAGCTTATGCGTGTATAGAGCATAGAAAGGCCCTTGTCAGCGAGCTGTTGCTGGGCATTAATTTTTAATTAATACGACTTCATTAGCGGCGCCGCTAGTGCTCGGTCTCGCATATAATAGCCGAGTGTATAACATGTATATACGGACGACGTCGCGCCGATGCGGTACACCGATACAAAGCCGAGAGATCGCGAACGATCGCGCGTGTACACACGTAAGCGGGGCTAATTAATCTGATAATATGACCCGTACTGCACTTGTTTGTATGTATATATAAATGCTGTACGAGTCGAGCGAGTATCTGTTATAATATAGTGTCGAGTATACTTTAAGTTAAATTATCCTTTCGATCGAGCGTTTATTTTAAATTAAAAGCTTGCAAAATTACGATCGTAAACGATCTGTCAGACCCGCCAGTTTCTAACATAAATTATGAAATTCAGTCGTTATACGAGCAAAGGTTACTAGGCAATATCGGTATATAAAAAGTCGCGCTCGAAATAAGAATTGATTCTTCCAGGTGAGCGAACGCATTCACGTACGAGTTTTGCTCTATAATTCTGCTACCGTTGGCCCGCTGCAAAGAAAATTCCAAAGGACCTAATAGAGGCGCTGTACAATGCACCGGCAAAAGTGTGCAAACCTCTCTCTCTCTTCATCTTTGTTTTTCTTCCTATAAGCCGGTGCCGGAGAGAAGCCGACTGTGGTGCACTAACGAGCTGAATTAATTTATACTCATTGAATTGTGGGGCCCGGCTGCAGTGCACGGCCAAGCATTATACACAAACACACACACACATGCGGTACACAGAGCCGCTTCGCAAGAGGAAGAGGGAGAAGTCATAACAGTCGCTCGGCGGCTCTGCGGGCATTCCGATTATTTAGTGCCTCGCCAGTCAGTCAGCGCCACGGCATTTATGAGAACGCCAAGATTTCTGGCTTTGATTTCGTCGCGCGGCGCTCTCGAGAGTGCGCGTCATTACCGAGCTACAAATCGCCATTCGCCTTCGGGCTCTCCGAGCTCTCATGTGTGCACGCTTTATTCAATATATACGTATACACACATATAATGTAGGCCGAGGGATTTTAATCGAGGACCCGGACACAGGATTCGCTCGCGTTCTCCGCATCAGATTGTCGCTTAGATGAAAGGCGTTTTTTCCGCTCCGTCGTTTTACGCGCTGACAATGGCCCGTTTGATTGCTCGTCACCGGCGTGAATTCCGAGCGTGGACAGGTTTACAGGGTCGCGCGGGATGAATTTGTCTCGAGATCATCTCGCTATTGTGGGAAAGTCGCCTGTGGCAAACGTTGTACGCACAGAAGTGGAAAATCCCAGCACTCGAACAATTGACTTCTTAATCCGTCAGCACTCGAAAACTCCCGCAAGATCTCGTCTGCAAAGCGCGCGGAATCACCCTCCGGAAGCGCAGCATCCGCGCGAGAGAGATAATAGAAAAATAGCAGTTCCCACAGGTCCAGCCGCGCGATCGCTAGCATATTGCCGCTGTTGACAAAGGCCCTGGGGGGGTCTCTCCTCGGCGCTCTCACGGGGGCACCCCCGCCCGTCCGTATACCTATATATATACATCTCGCATGCAGTCATCCCCCCTCGTCGCTTCGGCACCAGCACCACCCCCGATTGTCGACGAGCGGCAGCTATTATACCGTCCTCCTGCTGCGGAGAGTGGGAAGCCGTGACCACCATCTCATTACCGGTTCCCATGGGTGGGAGCTGCTCTGGACGCGATGCGAGATGATATTATTATTTACGCCTGTATAGAGGCACTGCGCCGCTGCTAGGAGCGCGACTGCTATTGTCTGTGTAGGTGAACACGATGATTGCTGTTACGAATTCAACTATTTTTGATATATCGTTGAAAATTATCAGCTGCTAGAAAGAGATCCCGGAAATGGAGTGATTTCTACTAACAGGGTTAGTGTTCATACTTTTCGCGTTGTGTATTCTACTCAAAATAGTTGTTACAAAGCTTCCTCCGTAATACAAGTAGGACGAAGCAAGACTGCCGGCATCGGTCACACCCGCCGTTCAGCAGAGCATCGCAAACGCGCGCGTGGGGGTCGATCGTCAGGCAGTTAGTCGAGTTAGTCGTGTGCCGGGCGCAGGTCCACAAATCTCACATACATACGTGCGCAAATCGCGGAGGGTGCATCGCATTACGTAATTGTAACGGGCGACGCGCACAATGCCCGTGCCAGACCCGTATACACGCATACAACACATACACACAACGCGGCGTGATTTCGCGTGTGAACCTTCGCCGCTCTCTCTCTCGCTCCCTTTCCCCCCAATCGGCTTCTACAACATCGCTCTCGAGTGTGTTGATCTTGCGGAGCTGCAGCCGCTGCTTGATCATTTTATTCGGCACGCTACTCGAGACTCCCCGACAAATCGAGGGCCTTTATTGTTTTGACTCGCGGCTGCGCTCGCACGTTGTTCGATTTGTTCTGATAATCCTTCTGTTCCGAGTTTGGCACAGAGTTTTACTTTTTTAGTCCTTTTCATGCGAATTTGAAAATACCCACATGATTGGGTTTATTTTTAATCGAACGCCCTGTGCTGCTAAGAGGCAAGAATACTCGAGAGCATATACCGAGAGTTCGTTGCACCTCTGACGCACAAAAGGGCCGATGACGATGACGAGTGCGGACGGACCAGTGCAGTTTTTTGCCAAGTAAGCTGAGGACACAATGCGAGCCTACAGCTAGGAATCCGGCAGGTAAAACGCGGGGATCGCTGAGCCACGTCACCGATTCGTTCCAAAATCTTTGTTATCCATAAACGGATTAACAACGCTCCTCTTTGACCCCTGACACCGAGCCGCCCGCGCCGCCCGTCGCGGCGTGTGATAGCGCGTCGAGCGTCGTCGCGCCGGGTCATCCGCGGACTGCTCTGATATATAGACATTCGTTACACTTCTCTTTCCCCCGAGATCGTGGGAAGTTTGCCCGGAATGTCGAGAGCTTTCTTGCTTCCGAATCGCTCTGAGATTTAAAAATTCTCATTTTATCGGGCAGCTACGATACGTACGAGAGGAACGGCCAAAAGAAATTCTAATCGTTCATAATCAGCCCCTGCGAAAACGCTGCAAAAGCAAACACCGAGTCGGAATCGAGCACCCATTCACTTGCCAGCTCCAGTACAAGGCAGAGTATATACTAGCGGCGCATCCTCGAGAGCATCAGCCTCGGCATCATCGCTGCACAGAATAAACGTACAGTAATCTGCGTCCGCTGCACGTGGCCGTCTTTCTCGACTTTGGCTTTAATTTCGCCGCCGCATCCCTTCTTGCAGCTTTTGTCTTGGGACTCTTGGGCTCGCGAGCCGCAGAAAAAGAGCTCCTGTCAGTGGCACGGCCCGACCGGCCGGCACGTGGCGCTCGCGATCTCGCATGATTCAATCTATATGGCGGGCAATAATAGCTCTTGAGAATAATCACGATTCGCGGTATTGTTTAGAGTTTATCTGTTCGGCGCGTGCCGTCAAGAGCAAACCTCCCCCACTCGTGCTCGTTCTTGAACGGAAGACAGCTGATACGTTTGTAGCTGCATGCGTGCATGTGCGGGATAATGTGTATGGTATTATAGTCCGCGTCGAATTTCGATTTGCTGAGCTTGGGGTAGCGGCTCTCGCGGTTTTCATCGTTAAATGCCTACTCTTTCAGACTCATTTCATTCTAGATTTGCATTGGCTGGCAATTTCGTTTTCCTTATTTCTACATTGAATTATCGGTCGTTCATGAACATGAGTACGTAGAAATCATACTAGAGAAATTGATTTTATGCATTACTTTATTAAACGAGAGTAATGAAAACCAGTCACGCTTTGAATGTCTGTTTCTATTTGTAAAGACTGTTACTTGCAAAATGAGTTGCGACTCGCGTGAGAACACTTGAATTTTTAATCAGGTCTACATGACACTTGCAGTGTGCCTAATAGTTATAAGTATTATAAAACGAATCTTGTTTACGCAATACCGCATGTTGCGGTGCTCCTATTACAAGTTTTGCAACGTGCCCGGATATATCTAATCTATAATTTAGCGTTTTGCGATAAAATAACAAGTCAATAACGGCAACGCTTTCAAGTTTTATCGTTCGTATACTTCAAAGTTTCCAAAAAAATGAAATTTTCGTAGACTTATCGTACATTCTATGATTTATCTAACATTGTAGAATTAAAAATTTGAAACTGTTTCATGTTTCATAATGTTCTTTTTATAAAAATTACTTGCTATAAAAATTAACATAGCAAATGTAAAGGCATTATTTAAACACGCACAATCTGCACAAATATAAGAGCGCGTTCATTTTCACTGTTGCGCACACACAAAACAATGAACGTGAAAACGCAACTCGATCAAAGCATCGGAAAATCAGCATATCTCTCATCTTAGTTCGACAATAGCGTGTGTATATCTTTCACACACATATGACTGCTGATCCCGCTTGCTCATTATTGTCGTTAAACTCGGCTGACAAAGGCGCGGGCACATATGTGCGCGCGACCCCCGAAATCAAACCCTAACCAGGCCCTCCGGGACTCGTGTGTATTATAGCGGTGACTATGTTGCATAACGAGGAGGTCGCACGTTTTAATTTGCACGCTTCGACTTATTACGGGAGCTCGGTGACGTATTGCTTCATTAGTAGTATACGCATCACCAGTAAAAAAGCCTAGTTGGTACGCTTTTTTGGGCTTTGTTATTTATTGGTTTTGTGGCTGAGACTTATAGTTCCCATGTGAGCAAGCAGAATTAGTTTTGACGGCATACACCTTTTTTACGATAGCTCGTCTTGTCGTGTCTTGTTTTCAACATTTAAACGCAGCTAAAAGCCCAGGGTGAAAAATCTGCCCCGACAACAAAGGCAAAGAGCATCTTCCATCAGTTTCCCCGAAGAATAGGGTCGTCGCGGCATTGTCCGCGCAGTGCGCGTGCCGTGTATTGCGCAAAATAAATCAGCAGCGGGTACTTGGATCAATCGGCTAGAAATCCTCTCGTGACGCATATCCGGCGCTGAATCATGCGGCTGAAGATTTCAAGCGTGCGCGCGCTATTATAGAGACAGATTCACAATAAAGCGCACTCGTCCCAATCGGAAACCGGCAGTTCCGCGCAGGCTCATGCACACCCCCAGAAGGAGAGTCGGCAACGCGTTTAATGACGAATTGACTTCAATTCTCGGCTCTGTGTGGCAGGTCGCCTGCCGGAAGCTAAAATTACGCGTCAGCACCGCGCGCTCCAGAGAGAAGTGTCGAGTGTGCCTCGATCGAACTGTCATTATATATATATACCTCGACGCGAGAGCTGCCCCTTTGTGTTGAGCTCCGCGTGTGAGCACGTCCATCATTTGGGCTTTTAATAAAACAAACTGTGTGCTGACCTTTTTCACAGCTATTTTTACAAAATTACGATCAACAAAAATGGACGTTCATAAAGCTACTGCAACTCCAGCGGCGGAGCGTTATTCGCTTTATCGTGCAAACACAGGCGCTCACGAGTAACATCATCCCTCAAAAATCAGCATCGGCAGTGCTCGAGACAGGTTCCGATCAGGCACGTGACCGAGAAGCGTGGGACTAGTAGTGTAGTCGAGGGGCTGCACTGGCACGAGGCTGCATATTGTCCTCTCCCCCTTTTTCTTCCTTCGCGATTGCTACTTTCGGGGGCTGCACTGGCTACGCATGTAACTGCAGGGCTGAATGCGCGCGAGATCCTGCAAATTATCGCAGCTACACGCGTCAGCGCGCTTTCTAGCTTCTTTATTATCGGGAATGTGAGAAAAGCAGTGACGGCATATGCATTTGGCTGAGTTATAGGGGGCTGGCGATTTTCCGACGTCTGTCGCTACGTATAACGAGGATGATTTACAACTCGTGCTCGTGTATGGCGTTTGTTAAAATTCACTATTTCCTTATCCTCCCGCGGCCAATGAAAAATCGGGCAAGTGTCAACGAGCTAGGAATGCCAGCTTCTCCTTGGGAGAATCTAGCTGCGGGTCAGTAGCTCACGCGAGACGATCGGTAGCGAGTTAAGCCACCGAGAGCGCAAGGCCTGAGAACTGAAAGTGGCCCGCATGAGACCAGGTGTGGTCCGAGCAGCAGCAGCAGCAGCAGCACATACACGACTGCATGCGCACTTGCGCAGTCGCAGTATCAACGAGATCAATTCGCTTGTAATTGAATGGACGTACGGCGCCCCTATGGCGCTGCTGCGTGTGTGCGTGTGAGAAGAAAATCCGAAAATCCGACACAGGTAAAATCGATACATTTATATATATATATGAAAAACAGAGTTTCTATTTATCGATCCGCTAGCACGAAATTCAGCCGGGCTTTCTTCCTGGGCTCGAGTTTGATGAGAAAATTGGCACACACAGACAACAAGAAAGTGAATAGGCCGAGAGAAAGAAAAGCAGCATTTGCACTTTGAGGCGCGCTTGACAGTGAGGTAATGTCGATCAATCGTGCGCTGCATTATATTATACATACATCGCGGTGTAACGACTGCCTGCCGCGGCTCCGTGACTTAAACGTATCAACTTGAGCGGTTCGCTTTATGCGTTCTCTTCTCTATGATTGATCTATGTAATGCGGAAACGCGGCGCTGAAGAGCATAGTGTACTGTATATACCCGCTGCTTGCGCAAGCGTTTCTCGCGCTCTCGCACTTCTGTGCAGCGCGGCTTTCTGCAGCCAACGCCGCCACACACGAGGCGCGCGCGATTTGCACTCTGATTCCGGGAGCAGTCAATGAACTCGTTCGAGCATTGTATTACACCGAGCTTTTCCAGTTCTTTATTCATTTATATCCTCAAATTAGCCGCATAAAAATCAACAAAGAATCCCATTCGCCACCTGACGCGCTGCAGAAAGAAGCAGCTTTGCCCTGTCTCGAATGCAAGACGCTAATGAGTACCTCGCGCCCGCCCGCGCATCCGACGAGCCGTTATGCGCACCTCCGCCTCCCACCGATGACCCATCGATTCGCATGACGAGGCCAAAAGCGACGACTGCCCCGTGCAGAATCCGCACTCTGGTATTTCGTCAAACTTTCCCCGTTAAACATCGCTCGATTGTACATTGTGCGTGCGCGTTTATTAAAAAGTCGTTGGTAAAAATTGCCTTGAATAATGCTTGCGATACTGGAATTTCGATTTGCAGTATAATCGATCATCGGCGGGTAGTGCGAGTAGATTGAAAAACCGAATAGATGTGTGTATACATATATATTACTTAATCAATTTCTATTATGACGCAGTAAGTCGCAGAGAATGAAAAATCTATCGGTATACACGGCATTGATGTGCTGTTACACATATATTCAGCGCGATTACGACCACGGATAAAGCCCTCGCAGCGCGCTCGTTCACCTACAACTAATAGTCAGGCTGAAAAGCCTCCGTCTCGTCGATGCTCGCGAGATGCTACCGGATCGAATCATCAGCTCGTTTCACAATTTTCATCTCCTGCACGGCATACATACGCGCGTATACAGGGAGAGAGAGAGAGTGACTCGGCAGTAATATTATAGTGGCGCGGACAAAATATAAAATGAGCGCCCGGTTACGTGCTGAAAGCAAGCGGACCATTGTGTTGCACGTGTCTAATTAGATTGCTCGAGAGAGCCGGTATGACTATTGCCGGCATAACGAGCCCGTATGAAAAGACAGATCGAAGAAAAATTCTATGAAAGTTAATAACTCGCTGCGAAAGCTACTCGTGCAGCCGCAATACGTACCGTTGATAAGTATGTGCCATTTGAGAATTGAGAACGACGAGTGCCAGCAAGTCTGTAATTTGTCAGGGATTTTTGGGCTTGTAGCTTTTTTGCCAATTTGTTGGAAAGTTTGTCCTACGTTAGGCCTGCTCAAACGTGAGTTTTGTTTGAGACCTCGATTTAAAGTTGTTTATTCCAGTAATTATTAATTATATCATGAAGGCGGGGACAAAAATAGCATCACGGTAGTCAATTAAGATATTACTTGTAAGTTATAGGGTGTATTTTTCATTTATTGCCAAAATCATGTAGTCAAGCATTGTAAACTTATACGCGATAGTATAAGCATGTCGATTAATTGTTTGTATTCTTACTCTTCTTGGTTAGAGTCAACACCATAGCAATTAAAAAAATAAATGAAAAACATAACTCGAATTATATTACATTTCCACGCTACGCTAAATTCTGGCTTCTTAAAAAGCCATTAAATTAATGCTCGACCAGAAATCAAAGGAATTTAATCACGCACTGCGATTGTCAAATACTTTACAGATTAGAAAAAGGTAGTAATTGTGAGTCGAACATAAACGCTGAAACTATACGCAGTGCGATAGCGTTTAGCCACGAACTAATTGAAAAGTTAATGGACTGTTAGCAGGGCTATTGCGTTGATGAATAGAAGCGTGCAAAAAGGCGCAAAATTGAGCGAGCATTATCGTTTCAATAAAAAATTATTAGCGCGTTATTCTTCGTTCTCCCAATTGCACTGTATAGTGTATAACAATTATAATATAACGCGCGCGGCGGGCTCAGGCGCGAACGAATGGCAACACGGCGCGAATATTACCTAATAGCAACATTGCGATAATATAATTCCATTGTTATTAAAGAAGTAATTACTATTTAGCAGAGAAAACTCCTTTTATCTGTCGATAATTATGTTATAAATCAACGTCCGCGGCGGCGGCGGCGGCGGCGGCGGCGGTGCGAAGTATACGAGTGTGTGCTGCGCTCGCTTTCAGCCGCTGCAAATATTCAAGTATGGGATTGCGATTCGATAGATAATTGCGCAGGCCGGCGCGAGTACCGCAGACTCCTGATTATTAATTGCTGCCCATTCATATTTCCACTTGCACGTTTCGTCACGTCTCGAGAAACTAGGTGCCTGCTACACGTATGTCTCCCCCAGTATAATGCCACCGCGTGGCACACATTATTTTGAATCATCCTACCGGTATAATCGATCTTTTCATCAAATCTTCGCTCTTATGAAACAAGGCCTACAGTCACGCGAACATTTCAGGTTCACGAGCTCATTATAATCCATGCAAAATGTTCATCTCAGTAGGAGAGTGCAGTGAGTGCAGTATTAGTAGCAACCTAGATTCGCGACCGCCCGTGGCTCGACAACACAATGCCGCGCGAAGCTAAATCAATTCTCGCGCCTGCTCGCCAGAGGTGTCGGTTACATTATAGTCCCCGCAACGATTATTCGAATCTGATGACTTCTGGCAATCGAGATCTACCCGCGAAATTCTTGAAAGACAGTTTTCGCGCGAAACTGTGCAACCAGCTCAAAGAATTCCACAGCTGATTCTTCCGCTCGGCTCGAGATGATTGATGAATATAAGCTTAACTAGCCGGGGTCTGAGTAGGCGCGAGTAGACGCGAAGATACGCTGGTGTGATGATGCCGGGCACCCCGCTAACTCTTTCGTCAGACGTCTACGTGACTCGCCTGCGTTCATAACGTCTGTTAATGAGACTTTCGCACTTCACAATGAGTCTCTAGTCTCGGGGTTGGATAAACCCTGGCTCGCGGCGAAAGTCGAACATCAATAACGCCCCGCTGCACCGCCGGGTTCCCGCAAGCGTCAAAGAGGCTTTTAGGGATTTTTCTTCGGAAAGCCAGGAAAATCACGAGAACGTGTACGCACTATATCGGCCAACTATCGCTGTGGTGCTCAATTAGCGAAGGCTATACAGCCGAGGCCGAGGTCCAATCGTCGCCTTCCTACGGCGCTTAATTGATTTACAAACGGACCTATGCAGTAGACTGCTCGGGTGCTCGGTTCGCGCACGCGACAGTAAACAACGGGTCGTTGCGATCGCTATCTCTCGCGATCGACTGCGCTCTGTACTTGAAAGATCACGATCGCACAGAGTCTCCGGAGAGCTCTTTGACAATAATTACGCATGTAAATACGGATCGCTGCTGCCGCCAAGGCGTGGGCGTTATGGAGCCTGGGAATAATCTTGATCGACTTTCACTCGCAAAACTAGCGGCTGCAGATTGAATTGGGGAAAAAAGTCTCTAGAAACCAAGTTCCAGTAGTATTATATAAAAGTATACATATCAGCTTTAGGAATGGGGCAAGGAATGCGCTGCTGCACTTGTGTATACGGCGGCGGGATATCATTTCACGGTCGGCGCGCGGAGCTGCTGGAGACGCTCGGCCGACCTTATCTCGCGCTCAGATAAGCGCGAGAAATGCGGGTCTCGGGAAGAATGAGAGCAGGGAGAGCGTACTTATGAGGGATACCAATCTGCCGCGCGACACAAGCAGGTTCATTCCAGACGCGCGCACTTTTTCAATCCAAAGTATAAATTCACACACACACACACAGCCCAGGTGTCCAGTATAACTTCTATTAACTATAAATAAATAAACAACATGTTAATCGATCAGCTGTATAGTACGTGCCAGCACCTGCTCTCCACTTCCCCATTAAACAAAATAACCGCAGTGCAGCGTCGTGTTTCGCGTGTAATTTCGCATGCCCCGGCCTTATCCTCCTCCACTCCATAATACAATACTCTCTCATTGCCCATTGTTAACAATAAGCTGCGGTACGGCAGCAACCTGTGCGCGTGTAACGTGCCGAAGCGTTTATTCGCGCGCATATATAAGCCGCACGTAATTTATTCAATTATATATCGATCGCCGTGGCCGATACGCTGCAGCCGCGGCCCCGACTCTCTCAGGCATCAATTTGACACAATCTACTGAAAAGCGGCTCTCGCGAGCGCGTGCGCGTGCCGATAGTCGACTATTCGCCGTTTGCAGGAATATACATATATGTATACATGAGGCCCCCTTCTAAGTGCTTGTACTCGTAATTTGACACGTATCTCTCGCGTTTGCCAATATTAATCGAGCGAGAATGGGGGTGGCTGCAGTGAGGTGTAGGAAAAAACAAGTGACAACGAATTGTACTTAATACCTGTTCACGCGCGCTTGCTTGCTTTATTCATTGTCTGCTTTTGTGTATGGCCGCGTCCGCGTGCTTAGCCGGCGGAGCGATTGTTTAACGTTTTTAAGCGACGTCGATTCCCATATCCGGCTCCGTGTAATATACTTCGTCTGGCTTGCTTTTCCACCGGCCCAATAGTAATATACTCGACTTATTCTTTTTTCTTCCCTCCTTATTTTGCAACTGAGTATTAGGGTACAGCCGCATGCCGATTTCTTAGCTCAGATTAGCTTGGATTTCGCGCTCCGAATTTCGCGTATTGAGTTTCAGAATAGCCAATAGTCGGAGAACAATTTTAATGCAGCATATAACTTAGAGCCTAGCTCTAAAGCGGCGCCCATTAACTATTAAGAGTAGCGCATGTGTGGCAAGCAGCAGCTACTCTCTCGCGGAAAGGAGAAAAGAGAAATGAGGAGCTGAGAGGTGGGGGCGGTGAATAACGGCCGAGCGTCGATGGGATATAAATTTAATTACCAAAGCATGCATGCGCTATTATATATACTCCATTTTAAAAGGAACAATCACTTTACGTGAAAGTACGAAAATAATTCACACACGTGCGACTTTTCGACTCCGATCCATCCAAAGCGCAAATCTCTCTCTCTCTCCCTGCATCTATATCTCGGCTAAATTTTCGCTCTGCGCACATAAGCAGTGCCGCACGCTGCGTTCGTGCGCCGGGAATTAGAAAACGTAATTATTCGCCATAACTACCGGCGAAATTTATACGGTCGCGAGCGTCGCTTCCCAGAGCGCGCACTTGGCGTAATTTATCTGCGCGAGCGCGCGAGACTGATTTTTATCCCCGCGGTCCCCCGGCTTCGTACCTTATTATTTCACGTGAGACGTCGCCCCGTATAGAATGATTGGGCAACTACTCCGAGGCTATTGCTCAACGCGCGTGAGCAGTGCTGCAGATACACAATGCTGCGGTATTTCGGCGTATAATACATTTATCATTGTGCGTCATTCAATACACACGCTCATGGCATCGTTATAGATATCGAGCTTTAATCAACGCCGCGTAAAAATTCGCGCTTCGAGTTTTAACAAGCCCCGAGTCGGAGGACAAACTCTCCAGCTCCGACTTCCGCAGCAGCAGCAGCAGCAGCAGCAACTGGACGAGTGTATTGCACCCGCGCGTTATCTTATTGGTTAATTGCATCTGCTGGCCGCTGCGGAAGATTTACGACGCCGGCCGAGGTGATAGATACCACTTAGCTTCTCCCGCTACGTGTGCGCGCGAAACGATCGTAGATTACCAATTTTCCTGGCCGCGAATTAGAACAGTTATAATTTCCGAGCGACCATTTTTCCCGACGTTTCGCATATTAATTTTCGTCGTCCCTTGCCGCCGCGAGATATATGACGACCCTTATATATCGAGATATAGTTTGTGCGCCGAGGATTTTGATTTATCGAGTTTGGCGGGAAAGTCTCTCTTGAGAGTTACGACACCTGCACTCGGATTAATTACAATTTCAAATTTAATCGGAAAACGCACTCAAAATTCTTAAACGCAGTAACAACAGCAACAGCAGCAGCAACAGCAAGCGGGAGCCACCGCGGGTTACTCCATGAATTTTCCCACGTGATCCTGGGTCACAAACGTCGCTCGCGCGCGCATATAGTGCACGTATGTATCTATACAGTATAGAAGTGCACTGCGCGCCGTGGCAAACTAGTTATACGCTCGATGCTCTGACGTACGGCCAGACCAGTTCGTGCGCTACTCGCGGATCCATCCGAGCGGCGAATCGTCAAGTCTTACGCAACAACCTATGGAGTTGTATTACCTACTCGAGAGTCTGTTGCATCTTCACCGCGGGAGAGATATATTATGAGAGAGTCAAAAGGCATGTAGCTAGCGGTGCATCGAGAGATCATACACGAGCGCTTCCGGAACAATTTTAACAATTTTGACAATCGCAACGATATTCCCTTGTACACGAGTACGAATTTAGTAGTTTATATCGCCAGCTTACGGCGGCGATGGCATAATAACAGCTCGATAATCTTAATAAGCAGGCGGCCGTCTTCGCGCTCGTACAGCAGCCGTTTAACGAGGTGTTGTGCGAGTTCATTAGCGAGTCGCACGCACGCACAATGTGTCGCCAAGTCGGAAAAGCCGGCCCCCGAGACAAGTTAAGAGACGAAATTCAAGTATTCGCGTATCGCGCGCCTGTGCTTATAAGGGAGCAATATATTACACACACTTACAACTGAGTATACGTACATGTGCCGAGTAGAAAAATACCCTGTGATTACGTTCGGTGAATATTGAATTAGTCGTCGTCGTCGTCGTCGTCGTCGTCGTCTGGCGACACAAGTGTATGGGCAATTTATATGCTTATTTTATGCCTCCTTATCGACGACCGTAATATATATACCTACGTCTCGACTTTTTGCTTCGATTGTCATTTTTCAATCTGCATTTTATTTTCTCAATTCAAAACTGGCACTCGGCAAAAATTAGCATAGAGTATACGTATATAAATATCTACATTCACGCCGGCCGCACAAAATCCCGAACGCGAGAGTACAGACTGTCTTCTCCGCAGCGATAATGCGTGCAGGGTGGCATGTGGGAGGGCTCGCGAGAAATTAATCTCCGAGGGCGATAGCGCGAGGCGCCTCTCGCGCAAATTCAATGCAAAGCAGCAGCAGCAGCAGCCACAGAGTCCTGCGCACACACACGCACATACAGACACACGAGCGGGGGATAGCGGTCGTGATTTATGGAAATCGCCGGCAATTATACATTAGGCCAGGCGGTATCTCTCTCTCTCTTTCGAGCTTATACGCTGGAGAAAAAAGCGCATAAAAGCGAATCGATCGAGTTCATTAATTTGAATGGGGCTATTAGCTGCGCACACGCGTGAGCCGAGGTATTTTTACTTTTTACGTGTACATATATGCGCCTAGTGTGGTTGGCATACGTGATAAGCGAGCTGGACTGGCGGATCGAGACGATGTTTTCCACAAGTTGCATCCGCGAGTATTTGTGTACAAGTTAATTTGCGATTACTCGCTAATTACCAACGATTGGCAGAATGATTGGATTGCCTACGTCATAAACCAGAAGGCTCGAGTCTCGACATAAACATTCGAGCCCCTGACACTCATATCAAGTCGATTCTCGCGCCTCTGTTCCCCTCAGCTCGGCTGCGCGCGGAAAACAAGAGCAGCGGCGGCACAAGGCATTCCATCAGGACTCTATTACATACACGTACAGCGCCTCGCAATTTGCGGAATACCACGATTAGTTCGCGCGAGTGCGTGAGCTCGATGGCCCATAAATCTATTAATCTCGACGCGCGCGGACATGGACTCTGCAGTATAACACACACCTATTATGCGCTCGCCGGCTCGCAGGAGGGACTTGCGAGCTGCGGATGCACTTACGTAACCCCGGCGGTCTGTCGCTGTGCATGGCACTTTGTGAGAAGGCGACAAAAGTGCCGCCCCGAGATAAGACGATTATTAGAGCGGTAATTGCGCGCTTGCTTTTCAGACCTTTCTCGAGATACTGACATTCGGACGGAATTTCACGCTCGGCTTGTGTTATCGGTTTCGTTGCGCTGAAATCGAAATATTTCGCTGGGATTCGTGTATAATGCGCTACTCTGAGCTTTATTGAGAGTCTAATCTAGTCAGGCCTTCCATTTTTTTGCCGATACAGTTTTTAAAAGTTTCGCCGCAAACACCGACTCAGCGCCAAATGCAACTGTCCCGAAGAATACGCAGTCGAGTCTTACTAAAACGCCATTCGCCTGACGCAACGCGCCACCGAAAATTATTCATTATATTGCGGAGACAGCCTCTGTGTTTACCTCTCTTTGCAATTCGTATATACACAGGATGGCAATTGATTTTATTTAATTCGCATCTGTGGGTCGTGCGATCCATCGAAAAACCGCAACGCGCGACACGGATCCCACATAATTTTTCGAGTGAACGTCGAGGCATTCCATCGTAGATCGATCTCTCTCTCTCTCCCTCTCGCGCGCGTCTGTTTTGCAACCTGTCGTGGCCTACTTTTTCGAGCAGACAGTAGCCATTAGCCAAACCCTGCTCGCGAAAGTGTGTGCACGTCTCGACGCGTACGTAAACACACACACACACACACACACACACACACACACACACACACACACAGACAATCACTCGTCGTGCATCCTGTAAAACAATGTCAAAAGAGTTCAATGGCTTAATAGAATAGGACAATGATCGATTCTGTATCATTGGCAACCGGTCTCATATATTTTCAGGTGGCGGCCGCATTGCTGCCGCGCTCTCGGGGAGTTTTATAAAAGATCGATCGCCGCCGCCGCCGCCACCGCGTCGTGTAGGTTAATCTGGAAAACCTGTTTTCGCTATGCGCGGTGATACTTTCCGCCTCCACAGGGAGCCTCCTTTTCTCTCTCTCTCCCTCTTGCGGCGGCAGCCGGTTGCTTATAGCTATCGCTCTAGCTTTGGCTGCGCTCTATTTCGCGTTCGGCTTTTGCGAATTCGCTTTGTAACATTGCATTAATTATTCTTCGATCGATCGATCCGATTTCTGTGTGAATTCCTTTCGGTGACTCAAAACGCGCACGAAAATACGAGTATGTATCGAGAGCAATTTTTCCCTCATTATTCCCGCAATCATATTACAACGGCGCCTGTGTGCGTATCTGTGCAAAAGCGCTCTCGGCCCGCATGCTCAGTGCGCGAGCGATTCGATAAAAGGCAAATCCGATCTAGATTAAGCGCGTACTTGTATACAATGGGAACCTCCGGGCATCTTGCGCGATCTGCTCTGCGTGCAGGCTCCCTGCTTTTTCATAAATATGCAGTATAATATACCTTGCAGCCGGCTGCTCTCGTCATGTTACGACGCGGCGCTATATCCGTGTGTGATTTAAGTATAACCAGAAAAAATGTACGCACATCAATCGCGGATTTGTTATTAATAGCTAAAGTTGATTTAGTCGTCGCAGCGAATAATCTTGTAAAGCGAATGAATTTGTACGTGTAGGATAAAGTGGTTTATTTAATTCAAACAGCTCTCGCGTGGCTGCACTTTTACACGATTTAAGACGGATCTTTCCGAGTCGCAGCGGACCAGCGGTCCGGCCGTTGTAGTTTATATAAATCTAGCCGGCTTTATCGCTGCGCGATCGCTTTGACTTTGCGTGTCTTTTGTCTCCTCGAGTCTAAAGCGTCTGGTTGTCGCCTGTGTGTCCTGCTTTGCATTCGCTGTAAAGAGTGTTCTTATTGCCTCGCTGCGCCGGTCACTCGCGACTATACGAGAACGAGAGAGAGAGAGAGAGAGAGAGAGAGAGAGAGAGAGAGAGAGAGAGAGAGAGAGAGAAAGAGAGATTTCCGCTATCCTTGCAGTCCGCAACGGGCAAGTTAATCTTCTCTCCCGAGTATATACCGCTCGTATATGCACATACTGCGCACGAGTTCCGTATTTCCACTCCGGGGTGTATATAAACGTCGACAGAGACTTTCTGAGCTGCGCTACGTGAAGCGAATTTTGTCTAGAGATAGAGAGAGATTGTGCGACCGGGGGAACACGTGTTCGAATCTGAATGTGGAGAAGGAAGGATTCGCATGTATTGATTTAATGAGGACGTTGAAAAAATAACCGCCTTTTTGTTATAGATATTTATACGCTGAAATTGGATTTATAACCGAGAGATTTTTATGCGAGACAGACTGCAATTATCGCCTTTTCAACATGTAACACTTGTCAAGTGTCTGCAGTTTAAAATTGAATAACAACATTTCCAGGAGGTAAACGATAAATTGCAAGCGCGCAACGCCCCCTCTAGAAACCGTAGATCCTTTCGATCTTCTGTAGAAGTACGTCCGACTACTTTAGTAGGAGTAGAACCTCTGGACCTCTGGAGAGACGTAAAAGCCAATTGAGCCATAAAACCCCTCGAAATCACAGGTCGGCTGTTGCTGCCTTGGAAATTAACACTAGCTGCTAAAATAGCGTGCAATTCCACGCGTGGCCCAGTAAAGACGAGCATTTTGACGCCTTCGATGATAGTCCGCCTTAGGCGAGCTTCCGTCGCTTGTACGATTTCGCCTGGTCCTTGAGAGCAATAAAAAGTTAAACGATGCTCCCTAAACGCGCACAAGTTTTTAGATACGTTAAAAAGAAGTGTCCGTAAGTTAAGTTGTAATTTCGATACAAGAATATCCTAATTTGTCATTTTAGTTACTTAATCATAATATTACTGGGGATACCACATATCTCTGTTGACAATATTCATCAAATTTAAAAATATAATGGATGTTTAATTTTATAAAGAACTTTAACATCGCTAACTTACAAAGTAAGCTCATTGTATATTAGTTAAATTTATTACATTTTCATAAAGGAAGCGGATAGGTACGATTTAGATCTGGTAGCAGTACAGGAAACTCGATGGAATGATGACGGGCTAGTAATATCGTGTAACTTAAGACAATAAGAATATTTGGGAAAATCATGGGTTGAATCTGAGTTTGTGGGTCAGGCGTTTTTTTCTTAAAACCAACTAGAAAATAAAATAAATAAAACCGCATATAATTCCTAGTATGTGCACGGTGAACGTAATCAAACAATATAATTTTACAAGGAATATTTCGCCCGTATTCGATTGATAACAACTACACGATTAGAAAAAAGCGCCTGCGCCGTGCTCGTCTCTGAACCTCTTATCTCGTGCAACTGCGCTATTAGTTTTCGAGTAGTGACATTTGAGCTTCAGCATGCGTTCATATAACAATGCGAGATGGCTAAGCTGTACTCTGATATAATCGTTTCCTTTATATACCAATCAAATTGTCAAGCGATATTGTTAACTATTTTGAAATACATTATTAGAGAAAGCGACAGGTGCGAAGAACTTTTGAAAGATTGTAAGTATTACTTTAGATAATTTACTGATTTTGATCAATTTTAAGATAACATTTGTGTTTTGTCCTGAATTTCCATGGTATACACCAAGTATATTTATTTCAAAACAGATCTTGAACATAATACGACGGAAAACACATGTCCTCCTGACTTCGACGGCAATTTTTGCTGGCCTGCTACATCTACTTTGACTTTAACACAAATTGAATGTCCTCCTTTACCAGGAATAAAACATGAAACAATCACCAGATGGTGCTCGGAAAATATTACAGAGATAAGAGGATTCAATAAGTTAGTTTTCGAATGGAATCCTGCGCACTATACAAAATGCAAGCTTAAAGATCGTTTTATGGTCTATACATTCATTTTCATGACTCAATTTTCGAACAAGAAAACTGGGTACTTAAATGTGAGTGTGGCCTCGCAATAATGATCAGAATGAATTTTGAAAACACCATTAAATTATTTCACATAAATGTTACAGTGGTGGTGGCGGCATGGGAAGTTTTTCATTTTAGAACTAATAGGTTCTGCATTATCGATTCTTAGTCTGGCGATTGCATTGTGTATTTTTGCAATATTCACGTAAATATTTCCTTTTCACCTTTAATTCTGTTTAATTTTCAATAACGACTAATTATTTTACTGATATTTCCACTGCAGCCAATTACAAGATATGCGAGTGAAGGTTCACATGAATTTATTTATCTCCATGTTACTACATTATATAATGTCCCTGATTCTAAATTTCAGTTATGGTTGCAAAATATATTTTATCTTTATTACGAAGTCTCTAGCAATAAGTAAATTTTATGACGAAGAAGCCGTGAGTTAAAAAGTTTTCATAATCATCCAAGAATATTCAAAGTCATTTGAAAAAAATGACTCGGTATATTTTTTCTTGTAGTCCCAAATTTGTAGAGCTCTTATGATTTTAAGTCATTACTTTGAACTCGCCATTTTTACGTGGCTGTTGATCGAAGCCTGGCATTTCTACAGTTATATATCTCGAGCGCCTTATAAAGAATATGTTACTATTATACCATACTTTTTAGCAGGCTGGGGTAAGATATTCGACTGCTAATATTCGTTATATTCATACAGGTTAAACCATACAAATTAATTTTTTCAGGAATGCCATTAATAGTAATGATACCTTGGATTATTGTTCATTTGTACACAACTGAAACAAATTTTTGTTGGGTTGACACTGACATAAAAACATATATAGTGGCTATTCCAATAACTATACTGGTTTTGGTACACTACCTATATTTTTTAAACAAGTTTTTATTTGCTTAAGTCTAGTTGTAATACAGTTCTATGTTTGCAGGTAAACCTATGCTTATTTATATTAAACCTGAAAATTATTTTTACCAAGATGAAAAGTACAATCATCTTACCTAAGAGAATGGATTACTGGAGATGGATAAAATCTTCTTTAATGCTTGTTCCACTTTTCGGTGCTTATGATATCCTCTACGGTACCTGGCCGTGGATCGTCGATCATGAAACGAAAAATTTTTCCTTACTGATTGTACGATTAATTTACTCTTTTCAAGTAAGAATTTATTTTTTCATTTTCTTCCATTATAAAAGCTACAGCCAATAACTCTGGCGTTTTTATAGGGATTCATAGTTGCAACTTTATACTGTTTTTTAAATTCGGAAGTAAAGCGAGGAATCAAAAGAGCTTGGAATACGTGGCAGATGAAAATGAAGATTCGATCAGAAATCTCAAAATCTCATAGAACAAACGCGGTGAATAAGATTTAATCAAACTCTTTGTACAAGATGAACGACAAAAACCAATATTTTATAATCTTAGTTCTAAATCTTGAATAATAATAATAATAATAATAATAATAATAATATAAGTACTTTTTTATATAACTATTCAATATTGTATATTATTTCGTGCAGTTTAAAAGCAAAAGTTGTATCAATGTTAGCGTTTGCTAATTACGACGTTTACAAGTCGGTCATCATCGGTTAAATTACTCGAGCATACGCAGACACGAGTTTATGCACGAAGCAGATACGGCACGCATTACTTCCTATGGTACAAATCCTCGCTCGCGCGCATATCTCATTGAAACGCACTGGTGTGTTTACAAGATTTATTTTGACAGATCGCGCGCAGCGCCGCAAGTTCCATCCCTTATCGCTTACGAAACGCCAGGCGCGCATTATATACCCGGCGACTTTGCGACTATTATTACTGTTTGCGCGCGAGTGATTTAAACACTAGCTCGGAGATTGCGATTTTTCCGAGGAGGAAAAGCTGCTGTAATCTCTTGTAATAAGTAAATCATAAATAAATAACTCGCAGCGGATCTGCTCATAATCTCGCTTCGAGTCACCGTTCCCGGCTTTTTACTCTGAAATCTATTTTAATACAAAGGTAGTTTATTAATTAGCATACAAGTGCACATTTGCCGGGGTAAAAAGGACGGAATCGTCGCGCGCAGCGCAGAGAACAACAGCGCAAAATCCATTAAACATTTGCATATTCAAAGCAGCTTTATAGCCCAATTATAAAACACCTTAACTGCGGCCCCGTGATTCACGGCCTTATAATAACGTTAAATAAAGGCAGGCAGGTAGGCAGGTACGGTCCATTCAAAAGCAATCTTCATTGTCATAATCGCGCGCGCTATCCGCCGAGCCGTATAGTATCATTATAAATACACACACACACACACACACACACATCCCGCGCCCAGATTATAAAACGCCCTCGCGGCGAAATCGGTAATTTCCGCTGGTGCGAGAAAAAGTACCAATACATATATTTTATGTATAAACGTTCGGTACATCTCTCTTCCTATGTGTGTACGTGTATGTGCGTGTATATTTATACAAGTACAGCGCAAATGAAGCGATGCTATCGGCAAACGGCTGGGCAGACTCAAGCTGCCCACACGCTCGAGAGCATTGTCTCGAAGCGCAAACGTGCTCTAAGCGCTCGCGGGCAATATATCAAACGCCGCCGTGTTCCCTCATACGCGACTCTGACACTTCAGCGGCGCGGCCTTAATATATTCGATGCACCACCGCACTCTGTATTTATACTTGTTCTCCGGGCTCCTAGACTTGCTGGGCAGCTGCCGCGACGTCATTTCTTCTGTCCTCCTGTCAGACGCCTCGGATTTAGAATTTATGCGCGTCGCGAACTGTGCGCAATGAAACGGTATAATTTCGCGAGGAACTGAAAACAAGCGGGAACTAGATTTTCAATTATTAAAAGGCTCGACTGTGTGACTGTCAACCTCGCTTCGACAAACTTATACTCGTAATACAATAATTTTTATCGCACTAGTATCGAAAAATACTAATATTGATCGTATTCGGGTGATAACAACTACCTGATCAGAAGAACAAGGCGCGTGCGCTGTAATCCTCTATGAAGCTCTTATCTTACGCATGTAATTGCGCTTGTAGCTTTTGAGGAGTGTCATTTGGGCTTCCGTGCGAGTTCATGTGCTGCGCGAAGAGATATTTTTTGAAGTATTCGCAGTGACACAAGTTTTTTTTCGTTTCTTAGTGAACGCTGTCGCTTTATTAAAATGTATCAAGCACATTGCTATGCCGAGATGAGTAATTATTATCAGAACGTCCATAAAATATCAGCCAATTGTTATAAACTGGGAATATATTGTAAGTATTATTTATTGCATTTCTCGTGGATTTCAATTGCATGTACATCTTTAGTTAAATTCCAATAAACTAAAATGTTTTATAATAACCGATACTGATTATTGAATCAGCAATGCATTTCTCTAGCTTGACTTACACGATTAAAAAAACTGAATTCTTACAATTTATTGCAATACAGATGAAGAAAATAACATGGCAGAAAAGGCGTGCCCCCCCACATTCGACGGTACTTCTTGCTGGCCGCCAACGCCTATATTGACTCTAGCTCAAATCCCATGTCCTCTACCGGAATCACAAAATGAAACAATGACCAGATGGTGCTCGGGAAATATTGTAGAGATATGCCATTCCAATATGAAAATGGCCATGTGGGGTCCCGTGCAATACGGAAAGTGTTCAGTTCTGCATAGCAGAGCTGGAGATATCGCCAATCTGTTTACATTGGCTCTTGAAGATGACGATGAGGGTGCTGACTTGGTTGTAAGAATTTCCACCACTTACAGGCAATGAGATAAAAAGTTATTAAGTATATGGCATTTAGTTTTTTTATGTAAATGTTACAGTGGTGGCATAAAAAATTCTCCATTTTGAGCAACATCGGATCTGGCATATCAATAATAAGTCTTGTAACCGCACTTTGTATTTTCATAATATTCAGGTAAATATGTTATATTTTGAACTTCAATTCTATGGCTTTTCACGAATGACTAATAATTCTCTTATATTCTGCTGCAGGCAATTGCAAGATACGCGAGTGAAGATTCATATAAATTTATTTACTGCCATGTTATTACAGTCTTTGATGCCCCTCACTCTAAATTTATTTTACGGCTGCAAAATTTTTTTTACTCTTCTGATGACCCCAAACAGTTATGACCTGCCACATGTAAGTTTTTTTATGGACAAAAATAATAGTTCATAATTTTATAAAAATCATTCTTCTCGTTGAAATATACAAAATATGTTTTTTCTTCTATTATTGTAGTCTCCCATTTGCAGAATTTTCATGACTCTAAGTCATTACTTTGAGCTTACTATTTTCACGTGGTTGTTAATTGAAGGCTGGTATTTCTACAGTTATATATGTCGAGCGCCTTACAAAGAATATCGTACTATAATACCGCACATTGTGACTGGTTGGGGTAAGACCAAACATTCGTCTATCTCGATTAAGTAGACGCGCGATTACAAAACAAATCGTTTCAGGGCTGCCGTTAATAGTGATAATACCATGGATCATTGTTCACACATATTCCATTGAAAGGAATTTTTGTTGGGTTGACGTCGACATAAAAATCAACATCGTAGCTATTCCAATACTCCTAATGATTTTGGTATACCTATCATCATATATTCTTTTGTTGTAACGGTATTCGTAAAAGTCAAGCTTCTAAAGCACAATTATAAATTTCCAGGTGAATCTATGCTTCTTTATCCTGAACGTGAGAATTATTTTCATCAAAATGAAGAGCACATACATGTCGCATAGAAGAATGGACTACTGGCGATGGATCAAATCTTCTCTAATGCTCGTGCCACTTTTTGGTACCTATGACGTTCTTTATGGACTTTGGCCGTGGATCAGTGCTTACCAAACGAGAATAGCATTCTTACTTATTGTGCGATTAATATGCTCTTTTCAAGTAAGAATAACTTTCTTCTCATTTGCCTTATACTTTTCGTAATGGACTTACTTCAGTCAATAACTCTTCTGTAAACTTTTAGGGATGCATAGTTGTGGCTCTATACTGTTTTGCAAACGGGGAAGTGCAACGAGAGCTCGGAAGGGCTTGGAATACGTGGAAGATGAAAAGAGAGATTCAGTCAGAAATTTCAAAACACCATAGCACCGAAACCTTGAATAAAATTCAATCTTGGAAAAACTTGGATTTCAATACTTACATTTGACCTTAGTTTTTAACACTGTTTAATGTTTACCTATAGAGCTAATTAATCACTATTTATAATTAGACCATGTAATATTTCTGTTGCACAACAATAAAGCTTATGCCCCGAACGTCTAATTATCTCGTGAAATACACACGAAGCCTATGCTATACTTATTAATTTTGCTAATTTAATAAACGAGAGCGCGTAAAGAGAGCAAACGAAGCCGATTATTGTTCAGTTGACTCTGAGAAAAAAGCGGCTCACTGAGAAGGCTGTACGTTCGGCCGTAATCTGCGGTAGCACAGCTTACGCCAAGATCGAGAAGTAATTGCGTGTTTGCCAAGAGTTGCCGTAGCTCTGCTCGCGCCGCGCGCGCGCACAGTGTTATTAGTTTCACCGTCTGCCCGTACACGCAAACCCCAAACGGCCGAGCGGCCGCCAGTGGTGTAACTCTCACTTTGCCGAGCTATTCGATCGGTTATACGATAATGAAGCGGTGTACCATTTATTACTCGGTGTATTAAGATCCAAAATATTGCAAATTTGCAACTTCCTCTTATAACGCTCGATTATTATAATGGACTTTTTCGAGCTATTACTCGACTTATCTCTACGCCGTTCTATTCAGATAGCGGCTGGATTGCAGATAGATGTTTATATCTGCCTCGGCAAGCCTGATATGTTTAGGCACCGCATCGATTGTAAAATTGCTGTGCATGTGCTTATAATGAAATTCTGACAGCGATAATTAACAACTTGTGCGAATTTTTAACCGTCCTCGAATTGTATTCTGCTCGATCAAAGTTCAAAGTGGACGAAACAATTAATAAAGAATATTTTTATAATGGGCAAGTCTCGCGCTTGGAGGTCAATCAACGCGATGTCATTAATTTTCAGCGACGCAGCCATGACAAATGACACTTATAAATTACGTATTTGAATAAGTTAGTTCCACGCCACGGGGGCCTGTATCAACTGCTATCGAGTGCAGGCACCTACGCCCGTCGGCGGCTCCGTTTTTTTCCACTTTCTCCCCCAGCTCTTTTTCACTCGCAACCAAAGCTTATCCGACTGTATAGCGCAAAGAAAAACGGAGCGGAAAAAAGTTGGTCACTCACCGAGTGGTGCGTTTTACAGCTTTCTAATATTGAGGCGCTACACGCGCGGCGGCGCGATAAAAAGAGTCGTCGGACATATTTCGAGGGGGCGCAGTTTAACAGCGACTCGTTTTCGTTTCCTCAAAGAGATCGCCGGCTCGAGCCCAATATTTCCAACAGACACCTCGAAGCACCGGGAGGTTAATAATCGGTTTTCGGTAGGCTGCCTCCAAGCCCGCTGGAGTCGACGAAAGGGGTTGCGTCTTTCGGTTATCGACACATCTGTCCCGTAATAGGTCGAGAATTTATGAGGCGCTCGTCCGCGAACACGCGCCGCCTCGAAATCATTACTTGCCACGACCTTCGCACACGCGTCTACCCTGTCATTACGGAATGTCCGGACCGCTTCTTATGTTATAGACTGCGCGCCCGCGTGTGGCCCCCGAATCTTTCAGCAGCAGCAGCAGTGTCTGTAATTTCTTTTTTTCTCTCAGCGTGCGCATGAATTTTCCGAAATTCTATACTCTATTGTGTATATGTATCCTAATGAACTCGAATGCAAACAGTTATTATATCAGCTATACGAAACTAATCGCTGATTTTCTCGTCGCTGCAATTGCAAAACTCGAGATCGCTGTACGCCGTACTGTTTGACCATGACGTTCCTTAGCAACGCGTGTAACATGCAATCTGCTGTAGAATTTGCGTCGCTTATATAGAGTGTCGCAGGGCGCCACCAGGCCGCCTCAGAATTGATTGATCAATCTCTTGGTCTGCGCCAAAGTCTCTCCTGCGCTGCAGGCTATCTCGAATCTGCTGCACCGAGGCATTATACACAATGCGCGGCTGCATCTACCGTGCAGCGCGCGCAGCACTTTGTAATACAAGCTGTATTTAAGATAATGCAAGCATCGAGAAGCCATTTTTTTCAGCCCTTCGAATTATTTCGCGATCTACTACTGTCAGTCCATTGATTCATTGTTTGCGCTTATTGAGATATTTCCTGTGCGACAAATAGTCAACCGTTTATTATATATCGTTGCATCCATTATTGAGCGCGGCGCTATCTCGAATTTCGTAATAGCAAGTGTGGGCTTGTACATGCATTGATTATTGATTATTATTGATTGAATATTATGCGGAGAGAGCGTCATCAGTATGCATATAATTTGTTCTTTATTAACACGCACTGAACACAGTGATTTGCGCGTTATTTGTTTTAAATATTCAGCGATCCCGAGAACGGCGGAAATTACTAATTGCGGGCGTGTGCAGACGAGGTGCAAAGTATCGACCGGGCGAGAGCGAGGGAACCCCATAATTGATTGTAATCAATAGCTTCTGCTGCCGGTCGATCGATCGAACGCCCGCCGCCGCCGCGGATTAAGAGGGAGCCGAGCCGCAGAGCGGCTTCGCTTGCGCAAATCGAATTACACAATAAGAAGCAACGGGTTTTCGGGCGCATCTGCCAGCAGCACCAGCACCAGCACCAGCACCACCCACGTGCCTCCGCCGAGTCTATAATAAGGGTTCGCCAACTGTTTGTAAACGCCAGAAAATTGATTTCGCCCGCTCTCCATAACTGCGGTCGCGCCTCGCCGGCACTGCATACCGTCAGCTACTTAAACAGTCGGTTGAGTTATGGCTCTCGCAGCTCGTCGCAAGTGTTCGCCGTGAAATTTCGTATTTTTCAAATGGCGCGCAGTAGCCGAGCTGCGTCGAGAAAAATTGCGGTTCATTATATAGCCCGCTATGCCTACTTACGGTTACACGCGTAGTATTATTATGCGTCTGTTTTCTTTTGAAACTCTGCGATTGTGCTTCACGAAAACGAAATCAGGCCAACGAGCGCACAATGACGAGAGTATCGATGCCAATAGAAAATGCGCCTTGCAGGTTTATATGTGTATTGGATAATAACGAATAAAGGGGCGTTTTCCTTGCCGCAGAGAGTGGGTTTCGAGGCCGGAAACGCTCATCTCCGTTATTAAAAAAAAAGTTCCGCAGGTAGTGTATACTATTTTTTCGGATATGACCGAGTTTCCGCAATAAAGGGATGCCGTTGTTGTTGCTGTTCCGCGCAAGGAAGAAACTAGGCTCCGGCGGTATTATATGCGGAGCGAGATAATAATTCGGCGAGACCCGCAATTCACGGATGTCTGATGTAGCGGGATATGTATTATGCTTTGTCGAGGCCCAGCTTCCCCTTAGATCGTCGCGATAAGTGCGCACAAAAAAGCGAGAAACTGGGTCAGGAAGATTTTGGCTGCCGACAAAAGTGGCATTATCATATTTTACTTTTGGGCTGTACAGTTATGCGCATGCAAATGTAAAAACTCGATCCTCACTCCGGAGACTCTCATTTTAATAACAATTGTTTTTCAAACGCAAAACCGTCATCGCCGCGCGCGAGGGCACAATTTATTTATGCCCCTCTCTCTTTCCGTTGCGAAAATTTAGAACGCTCCGGCGCAAGACACACGGTCTTTTATCGCAAGGAAGGTGATGCGTGAACAATCGTATCTTCGAAATAATTACCGCCTCCGCGCGGCAGAAACCCACTGCATTTTCCCTCGGAATCGCCGCCGCGGCGAAGCTCGATAGGAAGCCTTTGATTTATATGTACACACAGGCTCGAGAGTCGCGCGCGCGAGCTATCGAATTATATCAAATCGGCTCTCATTGTCTCGAACTCATTCATCTGCGTGGCGAAAGAGAATCGTATTAAATCATTGATACAGATAATTGCACTAGCCCTCCGCGCGAGCAGGCCAATCGATCCGCGATACCCCGCGTATTCGAAGCCTTCGAGTGCATGTATTATTGACTCATATTCTGGGCGGCTGACTTTTCACGCGACCGGAGAGATCGACGAGAGATCTGCGTCGGTCGCGCGTCTCGATTGGCGGCTCAAGACCTGTCGCGCGCAGGACTTAGGAGAGAGGGACTACAGGTTTTCTCCGCGAGACGGTGACACTCTCGCGGCGTGTACATTTATATTTATCGGTCCCGGTAATTACTATCGTCAGCCGCGGCAGCGGCCAATCGGTCAACTTGGCTCCGCCCCGAGTTGCTCTCGCTACATATGCAACTATATTCTTATATACAATATACCGGCGAACTTGTCTGAACTGTGCTGAAACTTGGAATATCGACTGCACAGTGTAAATATTAATTCATAAAGCAAACAGAAAACTGACTTTATTCTTGAAAATTCTCATACGCGTTTCCTCTCATAAGGATTGATGCACATACTAATATTACTCTCGGCCTGCGTCCAGAAATGAGTGGAGCGTCAGTAAAAATAGTTTAGCCCAACAACTTGCCTTTGTCCTGCCCTCGTCCCATAAATCAGAATTTCACGCAATAAATCAAACCGCCGCCGCCGCCGCCGCCGCCGCCTCATTTTCCAGTCTAATATAATCGTAGAGCGATGAAGCCCAGAAATTTAGATACGTCAGGATGACAAGCTCGCGATCACAATATAAAGAGCTCGAGAGCCGTGGGCGCAAGCCTTTTTCGACGGTACACGTCAGCGCAGGAATCTTTCAGCAGAGAGGCACCTGCGCCGTCGATCCTCATTCGGGACACGAAAAATTTCTCCTCGATCGGCAGCCCATATTATGCCGAGCCGAGTGTGAGTCGCGGGATGTATCGGGAATGCGGGGATGCGCCGCAGCTTGTCGATTGTTCGCGCGCGTGGGCGCGGCAGGTAACGGAACAGAACAGGCTGCATCGCGCGCGTACGAAAAAGAAGGAATATAACGCTGTCTGCAGCGGCTGTGCACGCCGATTTGAATATATCGATGTGTGAATGCTGAGCGAGCGCGTTCGATGAATTTCAAAAAGGATGCACGCTTCTCGACAGGCTGCCATCCCTCGACGATCTTTTGCTCGAGAGTATAAAGAGCGCGCGTATATGATGCGCTTTGCATTTACGCGAAGCTGTACCTGCAGACATAGTACACACCCTGTTTCGTATGACGATTTCACTGGCTTTCTACTGGTATATAATGAACTCGAATATATTTACTTGTCACAGAGCTACCTATCGAGATATAGCGCACCAGTATAATAGGTTCTCGAGGTCACGGGGGCGCTGATATGACTAATGCCCCAGGCCTTCGTCTGCCGTACGGAATTTTATCTACCTTGCGATAGCTAGTGCTACCGCTGCTGTTGTGTGTTGCTCTCAATTTCACGATTAGTCGACCGAGATGCTACGTATATCTCGGTGCCTTTGGTATATGCACCAACGGTGCAGCCACATGCTTTGTACATAATAATTATGACTTTCTAGTAAAGTAAATTGCAAGACTTGAAGCACGAGGAAAAAGAAAAACGCAGTCAACGAATCAGATCTCGACGCGCGATAATATTTTGTCCGCAAAACCAGGTGAAAAAGGCAGCTCCCGATAATAAGCGTCTACTCCTCAAACATCACGAACGATTAAAGCACACACGTCCAGTGCCTCGGCTGCAGTGACATTCGATCCAATCTCTCGTCGATGCGCCATCCTATTATGCACTGCTGAGTCCGAGATCCGAGCTGTCGCGCTCGGATAGACGATGCGCACGTGTCGCTCTCGGAAGCACGCGCCGCTTGAAACTCGAGGCGGCTTCAAGCCGATTGATGTGTCCTCGCCGCGGTGTAAACACCGGCTCTCGTCCGCGAAGATGAGGCGCAACGAGATGAGCTGCACTGTTTGAAAATCCAGCGAGAGACTCAACGTTAAACAACCAGCGGCTTACATGCTTCTACAATGTATGCGAGGCTATTGAGTTTTGCAGCTGAGCTTCTCGTTAAATGTGTGATTCTCTGTATAACATTAACGTTTCACTGCTTTTACATCGATGAGCATCAGGAATGCGAGCAGCGAGTTTCATTTGAATCGAGAAGAAAAATGTTCATCTAATAGCCGGTCATCTACTTTTGACTTTTGCCAAGTCAACATCGCACCTAATATATCCCAGATCCAGCGTAGATCCTCGGACTTGAGACGTGCCGCTCGTTAGGGCAACAAAAATCTGCTTTGTCATTTGGAGAAACTCGTATAGGGGAGGAATCTTGAAATCAGTTAGTTATAGCGAAGAGTGCCGTCTCACACAAAAGAAATTTCACGCTCGGGTTAATCGCGTTAGCGTGCTTGTTTTTCGAGAAAAAACGTCCTGAACATCTCGTTAAAACTGAGTTAATTTCGGTAAGGCTGCATCATATATATATATAACATAGCGACGGATGTCTTGGATTATTGATCGATCATCGACGGAGCGGAAGCGTTGGTCATGGTTTGAAAATCGACTACGCTTTTATGCTCCGAGATAAGCGTGTTTGTTTACACACGATATAATTGTATAGCTCAGGATAAATGTCGCGATAAATGTGCAACGAGACGATCGGAAAATAGAAATATCAGGTTCTCGAATCGATCGAAGCGAAACCCATCTTATTAATGGCAACGGCAGACAGCACTAGACGCAAAAATTCACTCCCACAAAAAGCACAGCCTTTGTCAAAGAAAATTATACTAGCCTTCACTCCTTTGCAATTCAATAGCTTTCACTCGACTGCAGTCAAGCCTCTCTCTCTCTCTCTCATTCTCAGCGATGTTGTACATTTTTTAAACACACCAGAGACATTAATAATCGGCAAAGAGTCGCGCGCGCGAATCGAGTTTCCTGCGCGAACCCATACGTCAGATCCTTCCTCCGACTATATACAGAGAGCGACGCGTATCGAGAGGAGCGGGAGAGACGAACAGCCGTACGCAGGTAAGAATAGCACTACAGCAGCAGCAGCAGCGGCAGCAGCGGCAGCAGCGGTGGTACATGTATACGTAAAATCGCGCGTGCGGAATAAATGCATCTCGTGCGGCGCATAATGGGCGAGGCTCGCATGGTATTGCCATAAACTACGATCGTCCTACACGACCCCACCTGTCGCGCTGCTGTTGCTGCTGCAGACAGACGACCAATTGCGAAATCGCACGACGACCGAAGCGTCGTTTATATATATTATACAGCATACGCAGTTAGTGTATGCGGCTGAAAGACCCGTTAAGTGTGTGCTCGTGTGTGTGTGTGTGTATCCGAGATAGTCTTCTCTGATGGAGCGATGCTCTTAGTCATTGTGTTGTTCTGATTTCTCTGTTCTGGACCTGTCAGTTTGAGTAAACAAAGCACGAGATGAAAATATGATCGAGCACAATGGAGAACACAAAACGAGAGATTTCACGGCTAATTTTCAACCTGGGTGTTCCGCGAGAGAGAGAGAGAGAGACGAGAATTTGCGAAACGATACTTCGGTCATCGAAGTTCGCCGAGTCATGCTCGAAAAAAATGCAAGTGCCCGCTCCGCGTGTGTGCGTCCGAGAAAAGGTCAATATTTTATGTCGGTCCCGCGCGCTTAGTCAATATGGTCTCGTTCCGAAGACTGGCAGGTGTGAAAACCCTCGACGATTGTCTTAGACGCAGCGCCAGCTCTGTTTGACCACTTAAAGCATCGGATTGCCCGTCTGAATTTTGAGACCCCCAAAAACGAAGGAGAAAAAAATGGAATCTCGACCGAGAAAACCTGGGGGAAGAGAGATTTATCGTTCTGAAGGTTCTCTAATTTCTGGGCCGAACGATGCTGCTGGTGGGTCATTTTCTTCGAATAGAAAAGCCATTAAAATTATCTGTCCGACTGAAGAATGCTATAAGCGGTACGAATTTCAAATTACAACTGACCAGAATTACAAACGCGCATTTTTCAGCACCGTCAGAACAAAACTGCGAAAAAAATGATATTTTTGCGTCGCTAGTGACAAGAGCCGGTCGCCGCCAGCAGACACTCGGAGCTCCGTACATTAGTCAAACAATTAAGAACTCGTAATGGAACGTCACATAAATTAAGCGCCGCGCGTTTCCCTGCTAAACCGCGGTGCACTGCAGCCGCGCGAAAATAATTTAAAATATGATATACAGACTCGCAGTGCGCGAGTTTATATATGTATATAGTTCAAAGTGCGCGTACGTGGGTGCGTCTATTTTCCGCCAAGTACAAAGCTCGGCCCTCTAATTGTTCTCCGCGAAGACTGACGCGCGACGCGGACGCCCTTTTGCGCGGTTGCTCTCTGTCTAGCTTTGCGCCCGTAAACTGCTTCCGCAATCTCCTTTTTTCTCGGCGGAGGGAATTAATGCGGCCTGTTTCGCTTTCGAAAAATGCCCTCGCGCGTGCGCGTACTTTACAAGTTGCAATTTTCGATATGTTGGGCATAACATTTAATAGCAAAGTGCTAAAATATTTGCAGTGTAAATAACGTTGCGGCAATAACAGTTTTAATCGCCTCTTGCAAAACCAGCAGTACGGCTGGCGGTGCATGTTCTGAAATGAATTTAACGATATAGCAGTGAATAAATGTCCGCGTTATTAACCGTCGAAATATCGGAAAACTCGACGGAATCCTGCGCTAATTAAGGAAAAATTACACTCGGCTCGCAAATAACTCTTCCCGGGAAAAATATAGCGCCCGAGGCCGAGGAAAAAGAAGTCGGAGAAAAAGTGCGCGTACAGCGCCGCCGAGAGCGAGCTCGTCGTTACTCCTACTTAATTACCTTCGCAAAGTGGACTGACACCGCGTACGTGTCAGCGGGCAATAACGGCGAGCGGTTTTCCGTGCATTTCGCGTACTTATTGTCCGATATATTCATAAAATTGACCGCTCGTGAATTACCGCCTCTGTTTTCTGCTGCGCGCAAGATAAACCGGTTCGCTTATTTGGCCCCGATGCTACGTCTCGCACTCTACGACGACGCGGCGAAAAGTCGGGCTGGATAGTCGTAAACGTCGCGGGCTCGATGACATAGTTAACGACGGGACGATATGTGCTGCCGACGACGCGACGGCCCGGACAAATCAAAGATCGTGCTGAAATAGGGCCGTTGTAAATCGGAGTGACCGCCGCTCGCGATGAATTACAAGCCGCTAACGACTCGACCCAACGCGTGGATTATAATATCAGCAAATCAGCAAATCGCGAGATGTTATTAGAAATTGAGAACATGCTGAGGGGATCACTTGCCGCCTACGTTCGGACTACCTTATAGCTATATGAACAATCAAGAGTTTTTTGCCGTTAATTCTCTTAGTACAGCCGTTGTAGTGATTTTTTGGAAAAAATTGGGATGTCTTTTCTTTTCAAACTCCACGCAAAATACTGTTTTGGCTAAACAAATTTATAATTTTTAATAAATTTTTAATTTTAAACTAAGTTTGGCCAAAAGTTGTATTGAAGTTAAATATTGTGTATGTCGATACGATACAATAACGAGCAAAAAATGAGAGAATCATAAGTTATTGCCAGGGAAAGCACATGCACGATTCTCTTAAAACAAGAAAAGGCTTAGCGTCCGATTTTTATTGGATTTCCCCATATATTTAGCTTGCGCCAATATTTGTTTTAAATATATAGATGAAATAGATAATAGATAATTCAAAGTTTTGTGAAAGTTTTGCAAGAATTGAATTCATTTTTACGCGGGACACTTGACGATTAAATTTAGCAAACCAAAAGCTCTTTTATGGTCCATATATACCGTAACGGTAGCACACGCCCTCCGAATACCCCATAAAAAGCAAGCGAGCACGCTATCCTTTTTTGCGATTCCGCTAGGCTACGTAGCAGCACGTCTCGAGCATCAGCTCGTAATCTCTCGGAGTCTGCAGTACAGCACTGTAGATAAGCGTAAAAAAGCTCCCGACCGGGCGACGCGTGACAGATCGAGAACAATGAGAGATTCTAAGCGCGCAGACAAATTAGTCACCGCTCGTCGCGCGCGTTCTCGTTTTCCTGTGGTTCAAGCTAGCGCATGTATATATGCAGCGCCGCTGCAAGTGAATGCACATTGTGAGAGTCGTGTGCGTAGGCCCGCGAATCAGACGCACTCCATTCACTTGGCGCCACATTCATTCATACCTATACCTCTCCTGCTGCTGCTGCTGCAGTGCGGACGACGGAGAGGAACTGCGCAGCAAGGAGTCACGGTCGTTAGTATATACATATATATATATATACCTATACGTATTTGTTTCTTTTGCAGCGAACTTGCGGCTGCGCTTAGGCTCGAAATTTACTCAACTTGAACTCGTAAAGTCTGTTCAAACTTCGCGCCCGATAATTAATGCGCGTGCGTGTTGGCTTTTTGGATATTCCATTTTATCCGATCGTTAATTCACTCAATTTCACACCGATTTTGCAAACGCATTCTCCCGTCGATGAAAATCGCGCTTGTTGGCCAGAAGAAAGAAAGCACATGCAGCCAATAGGTTTTATACTGCAGCCGTATTCAAATTAGTTTTTGCGCAAGCAAGGCTTTGATAGAGTCCCATTTTTTGCCTCCCCGCTGATTCGCGCTAACCCTCCACGATTAACATACAACGGCTAAACTTTTTGCTTTTAGTCTCTTGGAAAAAGCCGACGTGCACACGATCCTTTATCGCGTATCTGCGCGACAGGCGTTTAGATTCAACGCTAATTGATCTCTTTGAAAAATGGATTTTTTTCTTCTGGGAATATGCAGAAGAAAGGGAAATTACGCGCATTTAATCGATTCCAGTTGAGAGCCCGCGGTTGTTTTCGGCTTAGGAATTTAGAGTATGCAGGACGGACACCCGCGTATACCCGGACTCTATCCTACGCGTCGTCGACGCAGGGCACCTTGACCTCGACTGATGCGATCTTGGCACGCGATCGACTGCTGCAAGTGCTTTCTGACAAGTCGGGCCGCTGTGCAGAGTTAATGGCCGATAAAAATAAAGGAAATCAAAATAAGAGACGCATATTCAAAGTATTTCGATATCCAGAAAGCGAATCTGTGTTAAAAGGACGTCTAGAACATAGGCTCTTAGCGAGATCGCGCGCAGGCTTACATATATATTTATAGAATAATTAAAATATTTTTCGAGGCGCGCATGCTCACGAAGGCGGCGACGGCGGTGCGGTTTATAACGAACGGCGATGAATATTCAACGCGTGCGTGCGCTGCTCACCTGCGAAAAAAGAAGGAGCTCCGCGTATAATCAACGACACCGGATTTTAAGGCCTTACAAGTCTTTTCGAGCGAATAAAGTCCATCCGCGAAAAAAGGAGCATCGTGCAGGCTAGCCAGTCGAAAATAAAATGTTTGCGTATATATCACGCGACTCCTATGTAATTTAAGCGTGTATAATAACTAGTTGCATCTCTCGGCGCCGCCGTCGCACGTGACACGTACGTGTGCATTGTGCATCGGAGAGCTGCAACCAGAGGAGATGCAGATTGAGCGGGCCGCTTGGGATATAGGAGAAAAAAGTAATCGCTTATCGCCGCGGCGATGATTCACACTCCCGACAGCGAGAAGGTGTCACCGAGCTTGTATGCATAAGCGAAACTCATTACTATCTCACTCGCTTTCTTTCGATCTCTTCCCTCTATAGACTTTGTTTCGGGCCCACGCGTCGATCGCGCGTATAATGCACTATCGGTCAAAATTATACCATCTATCCGAAATTTTCTAGCTTGACTCGGTGATCTAGCAAAATTGAAAAAAGAAAACGACATTGTTTTTCTCTTCGATCGCAAAAGTATAGAGAAAATAATTTTTACGCAATTTTAATTAAACTTTAGTTTTTAAATTATGCTATAAGTGATGAGAGCTGCACAGTATGGACAGTTCACAGGTTATTTCAGCGCCCCCGGCTAGCAGAAACAAATAATGTGACACTTTATACCGATGTGATTAGATGTATTATGCTCCATGAATAACATACTTGCGAGCCGATATTTTTAATTTAATTATTTTATTTATCCATGTATAAAGTTTTTATTTGTGCTCAGTTGCTAAAGAAATTACAGCTAAAACAGCTATGGGTCAGCATGCTAGAAGCCATTTTTTGACAGTTATTTTTTTTAAATGTTGGATTTGAACACATTATAATTATAACTTTAAATTTTCATTTCGTTACGCCCAGAATATAGCTGTGGGTGATCACACTGGGCAACACTCCCCTATAATATCCTATCTCATCCTGATTTCAGGAAACATATACTTTTTCGATACAGTCGCTATAATGTGTACTGAACTACTGAAGTATGGGCCAGCTTTTCGTCGCCTACGCACATCCTCGGGCTCGATTCTCTCCGGACTATGCAGCTGACTCGCGCGCCCTTTCATAATTACAATACTCATTGAAACAAAACGCCCACGCGTGCGGCGCTGCATCGGGATGATATTGGCCATGTATGTACGCGAGACGACGATGAGCGACGCGGGACTTTGTATGTACAGCCGAGTTATGCGCATTCTATTACCTTGCGCTTAATATTAACCTGCGCGCGATATCCTCGCTGCGCATTATGCTAAACGTTTTCTCGGCGCACGAGACACTGTTATTTCGCGGCGATAGAGCCGCGCTCTGTACTTACGTGATATGCCGGAGTCGCGAATTACGTCGTTAGGCTCGGAGTGAATTTTATTGTTTTTATTATTTTCTCCTCTGAATACGCGGTGCTTGCAAATATTACAGTGCTTCATTTCCTTTTTTTTATCTTTATATGGAGAAGATGATAGAAGGGGGTTTAGGCCGCCTTCATCTCCAGTTTAACAAGCGATACGAGTCGCAGTCAGACAGAACTAATTAGTAAGGATTATTAAAGACAAGCTATAGCGCCTGGGCGCTAACTCACGAAGTGCGGTGAGATCGTGAGCCACGATAGTCGACACGTCGGAGCGTCAGTACACGATTCAATTCATTAATTATACCGCAATTGCGGACGAAGGATTGCTTTAATTGCGCGGAGCCGCGATTGCACAATCGGTTACAGTGGCGCACGATCGATATATTACACTCGATACCAATTGCGCCTTATCGAGATACAGACTAGAGCCGCTGTACAAACTCATTTCGATCGACGAAAACAACGAGTGTTGAGACTCGTCTCGAACGTGTTATGATATGCGCATGCAAAAAGACAAAAGATTAGAATTCATTATGAAGAGCTTTTTGCTTCCTGAAAACTTAGCATGGCCAAATGTATTGTATACGTAACGCGCGCACATTAGTCGTTGAATCATTGCAGCGTAACACTCGAGCGGCATAGATGATTTCACGAAATGAAGCGTTCGCCGCAGCCTGAATAAACACCTTGGATTTCGAAGTAGCGAGGAAATGCGACTATCTGATCTGATATACATCAGCATCAACCACTGCTTCTCAGTCGAGCCAAAATGAACTGCAGAGACCTCCTCGGCGCAGTAGTGTTGTTTCGCCAAGTGATTGAATGTTTTTGCAGTTGCGGTATCAGAAGCAGCAGCAGCAGCAGCTCGAGAGAAGAAGAAAGAAGAAACGTAGTTAAGCAAATGTGTACATTGCGTATAGCGGGAGCCCGCGCAACGCCGCGCTGGAGAACTCACTCCCCGAATCGTTTAACATTATAATGACGAAGCTCGGCGCTTTCTCCCTCCCTTAACAACCGCGGCGAGCAGAAAACACTCGTAACAGGTAGACAGAGTGAGCATAAGATGCCCGCGGTGGCTGGAACTTCGCGCACGTGAGATGTTATCTTCATCTCGGCGGAACGATGCTGGCCTGGCAGGACGTAATAGCCGTACGTAAACACATACAGACAACGGCTCCTTGGCCCACTGACTTTAACTACACTCATGCTCCGAGTCTGGAGAGAGAGAGAGAGAGAGAGAGAGAGAGAGACTGGAAAATCGTCTCGTTATCGGCGCTATCGTGAAAATCTTTAGAGCAGCTGGACTTCTCGCGAGAGAGTCTAGCTTTGTACTATAAGGCATAATACACAGTCCTGCTCGCTGTGTGTGCACGTGCTTCTCCTTATGCGGCGGAGATCGAGCGCACTATTATCCTTTTCCGCGGCTCTTAACTGCTGCTCGACTTTCTTCGGAGAAGAAATGCAGAGAGAGAGAGAGAGAGCGACTGTGCAGCAGTGGCAACAACAGCGCTCGACGAGAGTTGATATGAAGGGACTTTCTCTTATATTCAAACGTCTTTATAACGTAAGATGAGGATCTAATTCGCGACGCTGCTCTATTGCCCAGTACAAGAGGTGCGACGAGTTTTTCCAAAATTCATATTTAATTGTATAATTTTAAAATGTTTATTATTCATTATTTAGAACGCAGTCAATGTGGATTATTATTAATATTTTATCTAACGCATTTAGTCAATTTTCATCTTTTCTATTGTTATGACTGATATTGAAATCCGAATCAAGACTTTTTTTGTCAAGTACACGAATTAAAATACAGTTTTGCATTAAAGCTTAGTACAAAAACTTATTTTAGTTTATTTTTATTCGACCGTTTTCAAAACAGTATTAGTCGTGCCATCTGGTGCCAGATTTTTGAAACCACTGCCTCAAAATCATTACGGTAAACGCTCTAATGTTAACGCTGTACTACCACGGAAGGTAAAACAGCGTTCTAAATTATCAACTGCTACATGATATAAATAACCGATTGCAGATATTTTTTTTTAATTTCATAACAAATATAAAATAGTTATAGATTTTGTATGGCTTCAATGTTTGCTTAGTTATAAATTAATAGTGCAATGAAGATTAAGGTTTTGTATGGTATTTATATGAAAAATTCAAAAATATCGCAAACTTACATTAATAACATTTGATAAAATTAAAACTATATTTTATACAAACTTTTTGTAAAATTATAATAGCTTCACAAAATAGAATCGAATTAAAACGCAGTTGTTTACAATATATTTAACGAAAATTATACAGATAATTGCACTTGATCATTTTGCGCTGTCGCAAAATAAGTCTTCATCGTTTAGTATTAAATATATATGTCAAATTGTTATTAAAACATAGCTTATAAAACTATATATGTACTTTATACATTGTGAAATTATACTAAGTTTGCCGACTGTTACAAAAACATTATTGCTGTTTTCACACGGTCGTAAAACTATATTATTAACAAGGCGATACAATCATTATAATATCAAAAAACGTAGTGTATGTGGAAGTTATCGTTTTTTAATGCACCTGATGATGTTTATATTTACAGTCACAGCCCTTAATCGTCAATTGCAACGCTTCCGTATAAAACCTGTTTCTCGGTTAAACTAAACGATGTACATTTTCATTTTGGCTTCGTACAAAACGACGGAGGTACAATAAATCTTGTGGAATACGCTAACGTTGATATATTGTACTGTTTACGTTACCTAAAATAAATATGTTTCCTTTCTTTGTGTAATTATTTCTTAATTGCATTTACTAAGAACTAAGAACTAAGTACTACTAGATTTGCTTTCGGAACAAACGAATAATATAAAATCAGAACAAAAGTTTTATATTATAATCATCATAATCATTAAAGTTAAAAATATTTGGGCGCATTCTCTAATGAAATATGAAATTTTTATATATTAATATTTAAAGCTAATTTCATAATTAATTTGATTATCAATCCAAATAAACTATACTGCATTGAACATGAAATATAATATCTATAACATTTGTCATGGTTACTTATTAATTGACTACGAGTACTTGACGAGATTGAACAAAATCAATTCTACTAACAGCACGTTAAGCTTTCAAATTACTACCGACGCAACGCAAAATTATCTTTCATATCTATATTCATTCTACGTGGATGACTATAAAATTATGATGATCCCCTATAATGTTCAGTCTCAAAATTAAAGCAATCAGTAAAGCATCTCTCAAGAGTAACGTGATATTCTTTTATAAGCAACACGTGTACACACACTCATTCTCTCTCTCTCATTTTCACATTCTCTGTAGAAAAATATCGAATCATATCAATGTACAAAGTCAGATTTAGCGCTATTTTAAAAAATAACGATCACAGATACCCGTAAACAAAAATTCTTTATACTGTATACAAAAAATTCCTTCTCAGCGCTACGAAAAAGCATTTATTTTGAAGCAATGCCAATTCTGAAAAAAGTGAATTTTGAGGTCATCTCGTTAGACATCTCGCTATCTTACAAAAGAGGCATATTTTTAAAATTGTTTGTTGCGGGTTGCGTGGACTTACGCTCGCTCATAGCTATGCCGTTGTTATCCGAGTCTGAGCTTGGCAAGTCCAAAAATGCACTCGAGACACCTGGTTGCAGATTAACGTAACGCGCCGAGCCAGTGCTTTGCGAACTACCAGGGGCCGAATCGGTCGTGTCTGTGCCCAGCAGTGGCTTTGTACTCTCTAATTCAGAAGTGCTGCTAGTTCCCAATACAGTATGGATGTTTTGATTCTTCGTCGACGTCGAGTCATTAATATCCACCAGTGGCATGTCGATTGTTGGCGGAGATTTGTTATTCGGCTTATTACTTTGACCTGGCCAAGGAAACGAAAACTTCCTGTCTGTTGCCGTGTTCAATTGCATCTCCATCTCTCCTGTGTGTTCTAGCTGTACGCTTGCCAGTGGCACATCTAGGCATGGTGCTATGACGCGCTGATTAGTTGCTAAGAAGTCGACAATTTCCGGTGCTGTTGGCCTCTTCGTGTGTTCCACCGACCAGCATGACCGAATTAAGCCTTCCCTGTAAAATGAAATTGATGTAATTATTTATTGAAAATTGGCGTTACCATGCTTTCTAGCGATCACTTACAACTGTGGCTTGACGCCCTTTGGCACTGTTAGGGAATTTCCGGACTTTACGTGAGTCAGTACTTGATTATTACTCATGCCTTGGAATGGAAAACTTCCAAATGTAATAATCTCGTATAGTAGAACGCCATAAGACCAGACATCTGAAGCTGGCGTAAATATTCCTAAACCTAATGACTCGGGTGCCATCCATCGTACTGGAAGCATTCCTGAAAATATCATACAACATATATTATACACAGATTTAATTATAAAAAATATATCCTCCGCACTCATTTTCAATATGATGTATTATAAATTAAAAACTTCAGTGTTATCAAAGAATTTTGTTGTTTCGGTGTATTGCACACAGAATTGAGCAAGTATTAATAACTATTTTACGTAATTATTGCAATAAATTATAAAACATGCCTTTTCTGTTAAACTTATAGTAGTCGTTTTCGTACATTGGCCTCGTCATTCCAAAATCTCCCAGTTTAACAATTCTTTGTGCATTGACGAGGCAATTTCGAGAAGCTACATCTCTGTAAAAAAATAATTTTTTTTTATAATTGTATTCTCATAATCTAATTAGAAACCTTATTCTAATCTCTACATACCTATGCACGTATTTTAATTGAGCCAAGTAACTCAATGCTCTTGCAACATCAAGAGCCATGGCTGTTAACTTTTTGTTTGATATTTCATCAGAGTCTTCGTAATGTTGATCATTCACCAAATGCCGTCTAGCAAGTAAATAAGTCTTCAAATCTCCGTAAAGCATGAATTCCATAACAGTGAGCACGGGTTCACATTTGATACATACAGCTAATAATTTTATTATGTTCTTATGTTCGAATCGTTTCATAACTTCTACCTCGCTCAAAAAATTGAGTTTTTCTTCCGTACTGCTTCCCACTTTCAAAGTTTTAACAGCCACAGCAAGCCAGCCTTTTTCAGGGAAGAACGCTTCACCACCGTAAACCATACCAAAGGCTCCTTCACCTAATTTACGATTAATAACTACACGATCCCTCGGTATTTCCCATTTGTCGAGACTCGAGGTGTCTGGCTGAAGTAAATCCAGCCCCAGAGATTTCATATATTTTTCATGTAAACGAACTTTTTGGTCATACCTGTAATAATAACAAAATAACTAATTAATTAAACACAGAACCGAACAATAAAAAGAAAAATTAAAGACAAATCAAGAATTCAGTGTACGTGTACTCACTTTCTTTTGATTAAAATAACGACAATAACGAGGAATATTCCTAACAATCCAAATCCTATAATATTAACGATTACAATTGCACCCTCGCAAGACACATTTAATAATTCAGCAAATCCTGAAAATACGCATTTCTTTGGTGGCTCCGAGCCATCGTCCGGCTTTTTCCCAGACAGCCAAACAATGGCAGACATATTTAAATCTAAAGTTCCTCCGATCACTTGACTCAGTTCTTCTGAAATGTTCGGATGAAAGTTTCCAACTAAACGAGATTTGCCATCTACGTGTTGATAAATATTAATTACTGGAAATCTGGATGGCCCTCCGACGAACTTAATTCTACCTGATACCTGCAAAAATTTCATAAATTTTAATGCATTATTCTAAACTTTTTTTTACATTTAATCTAAAGCCTTTTGAAATACCCCATTAAAATCAGTCTTGGAAATAATATCAGTAAATCGAGTTGTAGTGTGCTCAGAATGCAAGTCGAAAATGTAACTTTGATTTTCTTTCAGCAATTTGTCGATAGCGTAAGCATAGGTCCACATGGCATCATAGGTGTAGCCAGCATAAGGTGATGTGGTTTCCTTTTGCGTTGCACAGTAGTGTTCATAGCTATTGCGCCATTCGCGAACAGTGATCCCTTCTTGCATGATACTATCGTCTGGCGCAAAATTTGCGTGTGAAATGCCTAAGTGGCCATTTATAGCTTTCATCATTTCGGCGGTACTGCAAGGTGTATTTTCACCAAGTTGATTGTAATAATCTGTATTATACCAGTCTTCTCGCAACCACAGTGGCAGAAACCACACATAACCCTAGAGTTACAAAAATGAATTATACACGTTTATGGTATGAGTAAATATGATTTAATCGCTCAATTACCTGTGCAGCTGTCATTTCCAATCTATAAGCTTCACACATAACCAGTCGAGCGACTTGATCGTACACATCTGATATTATGATTCGTGCTCGTTTTTGCTTAAGATCTTCCAAGTACTGCAAACATATTAGAACTTATTAAAATTGCATGAAAATTATTAAATAAGACGAGTTAATTTACATAATGTATTAATGGAAATTACTTTTGTGAGTATTTCAGGTTGCCATTCTCTCGGAAACTTAATATTAGCAACAAAAGTTATTCCATTTTCTCTGAGCATCTCTTGCATGTAAGAAATATATTCTGTATATTTTAAACCATCTTCGGAAAATGCTGCAACTCGATTCCAATTGAGCTTCTTTAATAATTGCAAATAAACGTGCTTGTATTGTCGGTTTTCTCCGATTGTTCTAAAAAAATATGGATACCGACTTCTATCACTGAAACTAGAACCTTCTGCTCCATAACTCATTATGACAGTGTAATAATGTTTTGAAACTCCTGCTAAAGGTTCTATTGTTTCGGAACATGCTGGGCCAAGAACTCCAATTAATCTTCTATAGAAATTGTGTAAGATATAATCAATGAATGATTTCATTACAAAATCAGATTTACATTGGCCATCGTTTATTAACATTTTTAAATTGTAATCCCTGAGAATTGTATTATTACGATTTATAGCATTTTTAGCCATTGATGCTGCAAGAACAATTGACTTTGCTGTGTAAAATGTACCAGTCATTGGAAAGATTCCTCCAATTATCAAAGTATTTTTATCTTCATCGTTCGGCATCCAATTGTCAAGAGTATAATTTAAATTTTCTTTCAACCAGTCACAAGCAACTTCTTGTTCCATTGCGGAAAGCTTGTTGTAGCTGTTATATTTATTGATTAATTTTTCATTGTATTTACTGATCAGATTTTCGTACATACTATCAGTATACTGCACGCGGTTAATTGCTTCGAAAGCTAACTTTGCTATTGACTCTAGTCTATTCCATACGAGCTTTTCTAATTTACTCGTTTCATATTGACATCCCATAGTGGTACCCCTGGAACCACATCTGGGAAATTCTACCGATACGAACTCTCTTTCATTTGGAATTATGTTGCTTGGTGTCCAGTGTAAAACAACTAATGATCTATCAGCCAGTGCTGAATTTTGCGTAAGTTGCAAATACTCTTTCGTCAAATACTTGATAATTTGTTTGAGATTTGGTCCAACCCAAGCGACTCTCACGTATAATTTCCAATGATCAATATGATCTTTTATAAACTTTGTCGCCTCGGAGTAGTCAGCTAGCAGTAGTGCGCAAGGCTGTGATTTTAGCTTGTGAGATTGACATTGAGGAGGAATGTACATACCCTCGTGACAAAATGATTCTTCACAGTAATATTCATTGTCAGTTTTCATTGTAGCATTTATAATTTTTCTTAGGTTAACTTCATCGACATCGAATCGAGCAGCAGTCTCTTGTTTTGTGAACGTTATCCAACTATCATTTAGCCTTGATAATCTATCTGGAATAAACCAGCCAAAATGTCCTGGCGGTGCAACGACTCCAACTTTTAAGACATCATGTTTGCTCAATAAAGGCACAGTATCCAAATTCGGTGGAATCCATACTTCCATGTTGACCATAGATTCAGGAATCCTGTAATGGTAAATTTAACATAATATCTTTCGTATTATATGAATTATATAAAAGAACCGAGAAAGTCTATACAATGTATGACAATTTAACTTACAAGGATTTTCGAGAGTTTGTTAAATTTTCGGATAACCTTGCAAAGGTGGCAGTCACGTTAAACTCGTCTTCTTTTTCAACGAGAGTAATATCAGTGTAACCTAATATTTCTTGAAGAAATATCCTCATAACTCTTGAAACTAACCTCTGAGTTACCCTTCTTGATATTTCAAATTGAATATTTAATGTTTGTCCATGTAACCGGGCAGTCCTTTTTGGATATACTTCTATTAAACAAAATTTTAATTCGATTATTTTTGCTCTAATATTTAATTAAATAAAATTAATAATAATATGATACAAACCTTCTAACATAGTGAGGCATTGGTTTGAATTCACCGCCCTAATGCCAAAGGCAAGGATTAATAAGACCGACACAGATCGCAGCCCCCACATCTTAATCTGCATCTATAATCAAACAGCAAATGTTATACAAATTAAAATTTCTTCATATACAGATAATATTATAATTCATAGCGGTTTTTGTGATTCTTTGTTTTGATTGTAAATCTAGTTTCTCGATTGATATTGATTAACCAATTACGAATAAGACGATAGATCAGATTAAAAGTAAAACTAGTTCGTTACAGTGATACTGTTCCCATATTTTTACAATAGACATAGAAAACTGGTTGTAAGACGTATCGCGGTTACCTGATGTAGATACAATAGATAAATAAAAAATCGAAAAGCGTTCTTTAGACATCAGAATGAGAAATTTTGACAACAATGCACCTTATCGCAAATGAAATTCTAAAACGATAAAGGATTGCGCACTTGAAGGTAACCGTATGAAAGACGATTCGAGTTCCACGCCGATGTTATCTCCATATTTGCGTCTGCTCGATTGTTTGCACGAGAGTGCATTTACGATGGCAAAGCTAATCTACTACGCTCATCGCACACAGTAACCAAAAGGAAGGCTGTGAAACATTTGTAATAAAGATTTTTTTATTTTGCTTACTTATATTTATGCATCTTTTACCGATGAATAATCATTATTCGAGGTTATGTTATATGATAAGCGAATTATGAATCGTTATGTATACATTATATTTTTTAACTTTTTTTAGAGAAGAATTAAACTAATTTCTTTTATTTGTTGATTTAAAGATTGCTTCAGTTGTTTCAGGTTGATAACCAAATCTTACGTAGAGGAATATAGGTATATTTATTTAATTAATTACAAGAATTGAAAACATTATAAATTATTTATTTAAGATGGTAAAAAGTGTAAAGTAACGTGATGAAAATTAAACTTAAACGCAATGATAGTGACGTAGAGCATCTATTCTTAAACTTGTTTATCGTTCTTCATTGTGGCTGGGGAAACGTACAAGTGTGTAGAATGTCCCATTTAACGCGGTATATGCTGCAAATTTTCAATGCTGCAGTTCCGATTAATTTGTCTCACTGATGGAGAAATTGAGTAGTCAAGTCTTGTGTCATCATCAAATACTAAGTTATAAAACCTACTGGTAACTGCGATTGATCTTCCAAATTGAAACAAAAAATGTAAATAAATAAAGCTTACTAAATTTTTCCTGAAAAACTTTATTTTCGAATGCTTATTTCTCGAATAAATAAACTGTTGTGAATATTGCGAAAAATCAAAATTACGATGCGACCTTGAGCCGAGATTAAATTTTTACGAAAACAAACTTTCGTTTGTCAACAAAATAATTTAGGGACCAATTTTTGTTGTAAAAAATGCGCTTGTTTATCCGGAAATTGAAAAAAAAAGTACAAGCATCAAAATGAATAGGCAGATTTTTTTTAAATCACAACCGATTTTCGCGAATCCGAATGAACTAGAAAGGAAGCTTTAGTACCCAAAATATACAAACAGTTAACTCAAAAATACTGAAATTTTGTTACATATAAAATTCTCGTTGTCATAATGCCAATGAATAAAACTTTAATTCCACGAATAAAATAATAATTATAAAGTATTTTATTGTATTGAAATCATATCTAATATAATGCCAGCTGCTTAAATTGTACGCCCATCGTTGATAGTAATACAACTCGAATGACGTCACGCTAATATTTCCGAGTTGCGCCTCGTTTTTTCCTGCGTTTGCTCGTGTAGTATGAAGGCACGTGCGCGTGTACATATAGGCATTTGATTTCTTGTCAAACGAGCGTATGTATATCCAATATCGTTCGGCGCCAATAAACAGCGCATATCATTATGCGAACCGGGAAAACCTATACAATCACAATAATTGAACGCGTAGCTTTACGCGCACACGCATTAGTTCTTAATACCTTGAGGTAGATATACACTACCGCACGCGCGTGCACTTAATAAAAAGAAGTTTTACGAGACGTAATGCACAGTCTCATTAAAAGAGACTGCATATCTGTTGAGGCTCGTCACATGCTCCTATGATATATCAACTGTCGTTAATCTCTGCTGCACTTTGCTCGCGTTCGTTGACTCGTTTTTGCGCATATGCAGCGATGGAACGCACGTCCGAATTCTCTTTTATGACATTTTCAAGCGGACGCCGGCGGGGTGTGTGTGTGTGTGTGTGTTGCAACACTCGAATAGTTTCGACGCTGACTAATCGCGCGAGAGCGCGAAAACGCCCTGTGAATCAACCAGCGCGAGTGCGTAGGCGCTATAGCGTGTAGTTTTCTAGCGTCTACGCTCGCAAAACTAAATAAAGCGCGCTCCGCACTCCTTAGAGACTTTATTGGGAACGCCTGGTGATTGCAAACATGACGACAATTTTGCAAACATTTGGGGTACGAGGCGCGAGTTTGGTAAAACTCGAGAGTAAAATTAAATTCGAGGATAAAGCTAGCGTTGTATAGATGTTTGTGTACAAGCGTCTAAATTTAAATATCCTCCAAAGTGGTCAGACCAGTTACCGCCGACCCACAATAGAACTGGCTGTACGAGGAGCTAACAGCTAAATCTACGAAAAAATGAATGACCCGCTCTCGAGAGTGAGTGAGGGAGGGAGAGAGAGAGAGAGACAAGATTAATTTCGTCGCAGAGCTGAATGGGAGGCGGCAGCGAGAGAGAGAGAGAGAGAGAGAGAGAATAGAACAAACCGAGTCGACGAACCAAAATCCTTTCACTCAGTAGTAACAAGATATGATGACAGCGCTAATATCTTTTCGTAAGATATATTATTATTTGCGCGGCGCTATAACAAAATAAATCGATCTGCAGACGGTAGCAGCAGCTCGGTCGCAGAAATTTAAGTATAAGTCGTCCCTCCGAAGATGCATCAGCCACTGCAGCTGATCCACACATAATTTCGCGCACGCGCGGCGTGTTTGTTTACAATGCCGACAAACGGCGAGAGCAGCGTCGCGTGATCGTGTCGTCGTCGTCGTCGCCGCAGTCGCGCGCGCATCACACAAGTTGCCCGCGCGGCTCCTATTTATAACCTCGGCGGTGCATACGCATTACGCACACACGCGTTGCGACATCACGGTCTCGAGCTGCAGCTCCCTAGCTTCTATATCCGACTATTTACATCGGAGATATCTCGCTTAGACGGACCGAGCGCTCAGGGACGCAATCCGCCGATACTCAGAGGCGTATATAAATTGTTTTGACGTCGAGCAGCGGCTATATAGGGTTGCTTACGCGCGCGCAACCAACGAGACCGGCGCGTAAAGCCACTGATTTTGTTTGCTCGAGGAAACCGCGCCGTAAGTGTAAGTATTATACTGAGAATGCTGTAAAACAGTACCCGCCTCAGCTCCTTTACGCTTTTATACAATATTAATATCGCGCGCTGACTGACGCAGCCGGCAATGCGGAGCCGCTGGTACTTACTATATAAGCAGAGAACCGAGCGGGAAACTTGATTGGTGCATTCGTCGACGAGTTAAGCTCGACTCTCTGCATCAGCGGGAAAAACCGCGTGTGTTTTGTTTTCCATCGGCGCTGATGATGTTACTAGCAAGAGGAGATCAATCGGAGCCATTCGGAAAGTTGTACAAACAAGCGAGCGAGCGATGATGCACAAGGACAAGAAGGAGAATTATACCACTGCGTGTGCAATGAAACGCGCGTCTTGACATTTAGCCAGTGTGGCGATCGCCGCTTCTGATGTGTGTGTGTGTGTGTGTAGTTATGGCGTCAAACTGGAGCCGACCCGTGACCTTTGTTATCGGCGCTGAATAAAACATCGTATGGCTATACGGTAATGACAAGTGCAGCACGCTTATTTTCCACACTTTTTATCCGCTTGCCACGGCTGCCGCGGCTTGTAGCACACTCCCAGCGGGAGAAAAATAATGCTGTTTATTCGATCGCGATGATGGCTGTTATATAAAAACCTCGATTTCTTTTCTGAATTCCGCAATAAAAATAAACGTTACGAAGCTCCAATAAAACGGACGATTTACTTGTTTACGAAAAAACGCGATGGTAAATACACGATTCTGGTTATCGTGCAGTGTGATGGCAAATATACTTTGAATGCTCAATATAAAGTAGGCTAATTGATGCGAGCGACGGGAAACCGGATTTCAATAACCAACAACGAATCTTTCAGACTGGGCAAGGTCGATAACATACATTATTTCGATCGCAGTAGTAGTCCAGCTAGGTGATGGCTGCTATTCGCAACGGCTGACTAATGATGCTCGGCGAATAAAAGAAAAGCGAAAGACGAGATTTGGGCCACCGGCTGCATTTTCGCAAGCTTCGTTCGCGAGACAAACAACATTAAAAATAAAAGCTAATGCGCCGACCTCGAAAATCATCAGCGGTGCCGTGTGATTCGACAATGTTTCGTGCTCTTTCTTCTCACTGACAATAGAGCCGAGAGTGCGATTAGACGGCGCTATGCGGTTGCCCGAGAGCGGGAGTATAATAGTAATAACGTTTTTATTGTTATCAGCCTCGTTCGAGGAACTTTATTCATCTCTGTCAATATGTTCCGCAATAAATCAAAGTCAGCGGGCGGAGAGAAAATTCAGAATAAAAAACGTTTTCCAGTAACCGCTATAAATGCGCGACTATACACCGGCGGCGAGGTCTCAGCTCTTTCTCTTCATTTCTTGGTAATGCACTTTTACGCTCAGCTTGAATGATCGCCTCTGCGCGTCAGAGAAAAAATGCACCGCGCGCTCGCGTGTCGGTCAAATGAAAAGCTATAATATGATCCTTGAAATCCTTTTCACAGACTGTCTCGTCGATTTATTCAATTCGAAGGCTTTACACGGAGATTCTCCCATTATACGGACTACAGCCTGCGTCACTCAAAATTTAAGCGAAATTCATTAAAAGAACAAACAGTTCAGTATTATCATGACGGCACGCGCACGATATGAGCAAACTGCAGCAAAAGAGGAACCAGCGCCTGCTTTAATAATAATAAACAAAAGAAAGAGACATTTCTTCGACGCGTTTTAGAAGCAGACAAAGACTTGACAGTGTTGTCCGAAGTGACAAGCGCGGTATCAAGCTTTCTGTTAGTTCGTATATTAACAAATCAATATATAGAGGCGTAATACATCAGTCAATCTGAATATACCGATCGAACGGTAGTTGCGTGCAGTCATACCATATTCTCAGAATATCTAGCCACGTGTTTTCACAAATAAACTAATTTTATTGCTTTTGCTGACGTCATTGAAAGGTAAGACTTGTTTATTGGCATTTACACGATTTAGCCGATAAAAAACTTTAGCTGCCATTGGTATACCTATGTTACGCATCGGGCAGCCAACAAACAAAGTGTAAACGAATTTTTATAGCCGCACGCGTAGACGAATAGTTTTAATTACGACTTTTCATTGATAATAAGACGACGTATCATCGCTAATATCTTATCCCAACAGCTCACACACGCGTTATAAAGCCTCGAATTTCTAAATTCCGTCGAATAACCGCGACAAGCGCAATCATCAAGTGTGGCAATTACGCAGCAGTGTAAACATTGTGCAGAAACGACCAGTACAGTAAAAAGCGTCGGCGCAAAATTCAACGTCGTTGTTTGACGATCGCTCCATTATCCTTAATGAGATTGCAGAGACCGAGCGACCCAGTGACGTAGTCGGCTGCGCAAAGCTTTTTGCATCTGTCTCTCTCTTTGCCACGCGCGCGAGTTTTTCCGCATTGGTGCGGATAGGAGAACAACTACTTGTGCAAGCGAGCGATGCCCCGCTCGCGCGCGCAATTTAATAATAGCACGACGGTTTGCAAGGCGGCAACACACTAATCGTACAAACGAAACTCGAGCTCGATTTCGCGCTGGCGCTGTGGTGCCACTATGTAGTAAGTATAGGCCAGTGCGTCACGAACGAGTCACGTGTGCCATTTTTGTTTCCTTCTCGCAGGCGGCACCTTTGTGCGCTCAATGTGCTTATATTATGGCCTTAAAAGAATGAAAACATCACCCACTCGTCTTTCGTGCCGTTGGCCTTTTTTCTTTTGCCTCTTCTATTGTTTGCTATATAGATCGAGGACTTGGGCTATAACGACACCTGATTCTCTGCTCCGCATCAATCCGAGACCTGTACTTATTTTTCTATCGGGTTTCATTCTGAAAAATTAGTATTAGTAGTAGCGTATATCTGTTTAGTATGAATAGACTTTGCTAAATATAAAACTGTTTAGATCGTTTATTTGAAAAAAATTGCTGGGCTCATGGAGAATCGAGCATTGCTTTTCTTACTGGGTCATTATTTAAATTAAGAGGCGTCGCGTATCAACCGAGTTCGAATCTTGAACTTTCTGACGGATTTTGAAAGTCCCAAAACGAAAAAGGACGCATTGACGTCATTCTTATCCACTATCTCCTCGAAATTTGATTAATTGCAAACGAGCAAGATGAAATATCACAATTTAATAATTTATGCTTTCACAAAACTCGCTTTACTTCCATTTCGCTCATGATTTTTCTCGAGAGTAGGCAAGTCACTGAAAAATGCGTGTCTATAACAGTAGTAGTAGTAGTAGTAGTAGAACACAAGAGCCGGCTGACGTCATGTTGCGCGATAGAAGTGAAAACTCAGCGGGGCAAAAAATTCGACAGAACTTGCCCAATCTCGATTGGAAAATAACGAATGACGGCGTTTTATTTTCAATGAGAGCAAACGACCAATATAAAACTGTCTCCTCGCATGAACGCTCGCGCAACATATAAAAGCTCGTAGGCGGACAAAACGCGCATTTACGCAGCATGGGAGTCCTTCCGACGTGTCTTATTTGAGCAGCAGGTCGTGCCGAGTATCCTGCATCGGTCTACAAGCTCCGCTGCAGCGATCGATCTTGATCACACTTTCTCTATGTGCATAAAAATATATAGACTCGCAATCTATACGCCGGGCATTCCAGAGACGCCAATTGCTCAAGACTGCCGCAGGATCTCGAGCTCACAGATGCGGTATTGGATAAGAGGCATTTTCCAGCGCCCGCGTGCAGGTGCCTACTGCTATATAATACATGTGTAGAGACTGCGGTGAGAAGCCTCGCGAAAACGAAAGATCGGCGAAGAAGGAGAGGTTACAGGTGCTGGCTCTCGAAAATATGATTATGTACGCTAGCGATCCGGATTCCAGGTAATCTTCATTCATTCGCGGCCAATCTCGGGATCTCTAATTATAGAGGAGGAGGCGCCGCTACTTTTGTGGTCTATGGCTAACTAGAGATAGAGAGAGAGAGAGAGAGAGAGCGAGAGAGAGAGAGAGCGGTTAAGGGCCCCTGGAATGAAGATCAAACACGTCGCTGAAGCGTCGTATATTTTCGAGAGCTGCTTTGATCGAGGAGTTCGCTGCCCCGTAAAATTCTACAACTTCCGCTCTACATCTATACCGAGCGGAGGATCTACTGTCTCGAAAAAATAAAAATTATTAATGATCGCGTTCAAAACTTTTATTGAAAGTTATTGTATACTTGAGTATATAATGCCCATCGGGGAAAATAAACAAACAGGTTTTTGCGATATATTGCGACCTTCGACGTGACGGATACCGAAATTAAAAACATAAGCATCCTGTCCAGTCAGTTGCAAGGAATGTCGTAAACATTATATTATAGTCTTACTCGCGAGAGTCTCGAAGAAAACACAAATAAAATACACGATATTGCTCGTCGTTACAATTAAATTGATGGTGCTTATTCAAATTTTCAGCCTGCCTTGACGGTGATTGAAAAAACAATCAGTTTTTAAACTCTCCGGCGACATTTAGATCCTGCGTTGTAATTGAGCGTGTTTGTCTTATCTTGTTTCTTGTAATCTTCCGTAAAGCATTTTATCAGCATTTCAGTATTTTCTCATAGATGCCATACATACACGCCATTCCGAGCGATCTGTATAACCAAATCAGCTGCAAGTGCCTTTTCAGTGCACACACACACACACACACACATACACATATTAAAACAAAGAAAACAATAAAACAATAATAAAAAAGAAAGGAGAGAAAGAAGGAGCAGCACGCGCAAACGCAGCCACGTAATCTTATCTCATCCGCGAGTCCGCCTGCTCTCGACATAATCGAGCCACCTCTCTCATATGACCTCTCAAAAAGACGAAAAGTTTCCTCGAACGTTACCCTCTGTAATACATATTACTTTCTGCATCTCGAAAGCACGAGTGACCTGCAGATTATCATCATGCATGCGGGCCTCTACGTACGTGCGTCCATATATAGATACACATCCACCTAATACGTATCCAATATTCGCGCTCTGACGTCTTGGGTGGCTCTCTTGCGCACAGGTGTATGCGCGCGCACACACGAAATAAGAAACAAAAGGCGCAGACATATAGAAAGATAACCAAAGTGGGCTCATCGACCAGACAACCTTGTTCCGCGATCGACGCCGCGAGCGTGCGTAACAACAGCTGAGCTCTGTATACAGCGTGTACGCAGCAGTACGCACACATATAGGAGCGGTGGTGACGACGATTATTATATTCAAAAAGAGTATGGAGTAGCATATAGGCATGAGCGCTACTGCCGCGTCGAGAAAATAACTGCGCGAGCTTAATCGCCCGTCAATCGCTGATGCTAATTTATCGGTTAAACGATCGAGCTACGTACAACTACTACTACTACTACTACTACTACATGTGTATGTATAATGTGACGTGTTTAAATGGCTCTCGGAATGAAAATGAAGAAGTGTTTGCTTATCGTACGATCCTTTTGATGTGAAAAATATACTAGTGCTCCCAATCTGCGGTTTTCAAATTTCATCACGGTGGATTGACTTTACGTTTCCTGCTGTAGTATATACTGTTGCTAATTGATTTTCTCAATCGAGTCGTGTCGATGTTAACGCGCGCTTCTCTCTCGCGTTCCTGCATTATCGCTTTGACAAACAAAAATAGTAATCACACCTAAATCCGAGCTTGCACCTCGATCGAACGTATATGAGAGACGACGTTGCATCGCATTTGTTACGGACGTCCCGCGGATTTGCCGCTATATTATATATATGTAAGGATATTACAGAGGTCGTCGGAGAAAAAGATAGAGGATCGTCGCCGTGCGCTGCTGACGCTGCGCAGATTGCAAAGTTGCGAAACGTCTCGTTAATTCTTTATCCACTTCCTCGATATGCTCGGCGCAAGGCCGATTGTAATATCGGACAAGAATAAGAGAAGCGTTTAGTTAGCCTCGACGAAGCATTATTATAATAGGGCTACCGCCTTGCGAATTTTCGTGAACGCCTGTGCTGGACCGAATATTAATAACGCGCGGCTATACGGGAAAGAAAAAGCGGGTGAATTTTTATTGATGATTAACGGATGTTTTTTATCTTCAAAGGAGCGAGAAAAAGCCAGCTGAGGATGAATTAATGCATAGGAAATGTATACTCGGCGAGGTTGTATAACATAATAGCAGTAGGTCTATTTTTATCGAGGCCTTCGATACATTCGACTAAACAAACTTTTCTTTTATACGTTATCTTCGCTTTAATATTTATTCCGGCCGGCGTGTGCTGTTTATCGATTTCGACTCGAATATAAATTTCAGGCAAGAGTCTCGTTTTCCGAGCTCGCGTTGCCTTCTCCCGCGGCGACAAGTTTTATGAGTGAACCCCGGCAATTTAGCAGCTGTCACACTTTTTGACTTGAATATGGTTACAACTTTGCGGGGAACTCGTATAGATGTATGAGACAAGTAAGATCCAAGTAACGTCGCCAAATCGGCGTACGCCTCGTCTACTGCTCGGTCGAAACCGCGATAAATAAAGACAAAGAGATTATTTTTATTGCTGCGCAGTTGTTGCCACTACTGCGCATTAATCTCGATTTCACAACACTCGAATAAAATGTAATAAGAAACTTGGATCGACGCAGTGAAACACGCGCGATTAAAAAAAGAAAAAAAACACACAAAAATGAGGAAAAGAATTGATATATACATATAACACGGTGATTCACCTTACTCCGAGCCGCGACTATCAGTGAAAGATATAATTACCTACTATTTACTGTCGAATAACAAAACGTCAGCGCGAGTCTGAAATGCAAATGCGTTACACCGGATACATAAGTTTCGCGCAACAAAGTCGCATCTCTCACACATGCGTGTAATAATCCGGCGAAGAAGAAATACTGCTCTCTTGTTTGGATCTCGCAAATATCGACTCATCACATCAAACTACAGCCGCTATAACTCATTCATCTCATCGTACGTCACCTCTCGCCATGGATTTGTACGCGTCTCGCGTGCAGCTCCCGGTGAAAGCGCGCAAGAAAGTATAAGCCGCGTGGATGTTACTTTCATTTTTGTTGAAATAAATAAAAATAGCGTATGCGTATGAAGCATGGGCGGTCGAAAGATACGTAGCTCGTTATACATACGATGTATGCGTAATTACACACTCGCATTGTCTCAGATTTCTCGACAATGTATATGATGCACGCGTTTACATAATGAACCGTGTCTGCGAATAGAATATTATAAAACTGCGCGTTGTTCACCGGTGCGCGCAAGTACCGTACCGCACGAAGGTCTATGGTCGGACTTGGACTAACTGCTGAGCCACCCACGCGTCTCAAATAAACAGAAAAGTTACTCTTAATTTAGTGCAGGAGAGAAGCTTTGGAGAGGACGTCAGCTATTCGAACGTCGTAGTTTCTGTATACGCCTGGTGGAGATCAGTGCAGCGAAGGATAGGCTGGAATTCCTTTGTTTAGTATTCCATGCGGATTTTATCCCCTTTCATTGCGCTCTAGGCAATATCACCTGTTAGATTTCGCCATTAATACGTACATGCAGACGTATACCGCTTCACAATATGCAGTTGACGCAGGGGCGTCTCAGTTTTGGTATAGAACAGTACAAAAATTGTCAAAAAATGCAAAGTTTCATATTCATTTTTATATTTTTTTCTCTTAAGGTCCCCCCTTTGCCCCCTTAAAGAAACGATTATCGGATGTTGTGAAGCTGCTTAAAACCCTACCTGAGATTGGTTACTTCATAATGGCGCGAAATCAACATGTCTGTTCGAAAAACTGACCCACAAAGTTGTTATTTGATGAACTTTTTTTACTGGACGCACCTGATAAAGTTCTATTGCAGTATACATTTTTATATTATTATACCGTATCGAAATGGTTTTACGTTTTTCACAGTATACTTTAGTTGTACAGTTCTTTTAAAACAATTTAAGACAAATATAAAAATGAAATTCAATTTTTCATTTCTTGTCAATTTAATTTTTTTTTTGTTTGTATTCAGAAAACGTTTTTTCCTCTTGTACCCTTTAAGCTATATACTTCATAGTTTTCGAGATATCACAGATAAAGGTTTTTTGATGCGCCTTTACTATCTACACCGCGCGCGGCTGCCACGCGCCGTCTTTATACGTCTGCATCAGCTAAGTAGGTATAGCTAAAAAGGTATAAGAAGAAAGCAGGTTCTAAAAAAAATAAACATTTTGAAACTATAATTTCACTTTTTAGCGATGTTTTCCTCCGGAGATATGACGTTTTAAACATCAATTAATTTGTTGGTAACTTTTTATGTCCCTCTTTTTTGATCGAGAACCCTCGAAACTCGGATTCAGCAGCCAAAAATAGCCAGGAAATGTATGGGCGGCACCTAAACTATGCAATAGTTTCCCACAAATTTATACAGTTATACCAGTCTAATTACATACTATTCTTTTGTACACTTATATACCTCGATTATTATGAAAGTTATAAGATTCATCGTTTAATAATGCCTGTATATTTACCATACATCACTGCCGCGCATATTTCAATATTCAAACATAACGCTTTCAATTACGCTGTACAGAAAGTCGTCAAATAGATCCAAGTCGCGGTAAAGCCTATAGAAAACAAATACCACTGATGTGACAGCAATAATGACGCCCCCGTAAAGCAGACACAAAGATATTATACATAACGTGTGCATGCGTCTCTACGCGCGTAGTCCAGCCTGCAAATCTCAAATACTCGGTATTCCGCCGTCGATATAAATCTCACTTGCCTGCGTGTGCTTCCCCCTCGCGCTAATAGTAAAATATATATAAACGCGTTCCGCATTGATATTGCACACACTGCTTCTTGTTTTCCTCGCTAATGCACAATGTATAAAAGCCGAGATATCGGGAGACTTGGATTTTATCGTCTTCGCTTCGAAGCCTGAGCACTCGACCTTTTTTTTGTTATAAGATATACAATGTTACTCGGCGCTCTCACAATGCGAGCAACCAGACGTAATCTCCCCCCCCCTCTCTCTCTCTCTTTCTCTCTTGGCGAGAGAATGTTTAAAAAAGAACGGCTGTCGGTGTGCAAAAAGAAAAGGAAAATAAGAGAAAGGCCGCGAAGATAAACATGTTTTTGACTTTAGGCGCAGCCACGCTTATTATCTGCGATCTCTCTCTGCTGCTCGAATCTTACCAAAAATAGGAATTACGCTTCTGGTTCTGCGACGCGCCAAATAACGCATCTCGGCACAGTATTGTTATACATATTATACAACACTATGCCTCTATATATCGCACTCGGTGGCGCAGCTATCGGGGCTGGAATTCTTCCGCTTCCTCTCGCCCGTATAGTAGACCCATGGAAGAAACCCATCGCGTCTCTATGTTATAGTGTGGCGAAAAAGAAGCGCTGATCTCGTCGGCTTATCTGCCATGTTTCTCGGGTCACGCGCCGGGTCTGTGTACACATCGTTCGCGCAAGTGCAGTCCGCCGATAAAGGCGCGGCTATTTTTGTAACGGAGCGGGTCTCTTGACCCGGGCTCCCGCGACCTACAACTCGCCATTTCAAGGTCCTACTGTCGAGAAGAAGAAAAAGAAGAAGAAGAAGCCGGAGGCGGAGGAGGAGGAGGAAACGGCGACAGGTGGCGGCTGCCGCGATTTTTCGCCTCTCACTCAATATATCGACCCATGTCTTCTCTTGCGGTCAAAGGGAGAGAGAGAGAGAGGTTTAGTGAAAGGGAGCGTTTTCGCATTTTTGGCGGTGTGCGTGGCAAAGAGCGAAAGGTGGCTTCGAACGCAAATAATTCAATTTTCAGTGTTCGGTGATATAAAGAACGGTTTATTAGATATGCCTGTCAATTAGGCTGAGTGTAAAACTCTAATTTTAGGCATGGCGCGATTTTATAGCGTTATCGCGGACAACTTGTCTCGTCGCGAGCGGTTTCTATTTATAACCGCGGTAGTTTTCATATTCAAGTTTATAGTTTTTATTATTTTCTCAGTGCGTGCTGTATCGTGTATTATTATTATTATTATTATTATCATCATCATCATTGTCCGACTACAAGCTCAGTGCGATGATGGTTATAGTCGATTATTATAGCCGCGCAGTTGACAAAACAATGCGTCAGTGAAAAAACGAAGCCTTTGTATTTACACGTTTAAAGCAGCGTGATTCGGTGCAGCGCTCTGCCTCGAAAGAGCTGAATGGAACCGCCGAGCAGCGAAAAAAAGCAAAGAATATGTGTGCGCGCGCGAAAATACATATGGATGGAGAGAAGAGGCCTCATGCCACGCGATAAAACTGACAAGGTCTGACTGAGCAACGTAATAAACCATATCTCGACTTACGCGATACCAACTGGTTTTTTTTCGGCCACGGAGAGATGTCCCTTCACATTTTCTTTACTTTATTTTCCTTTCTACACGCGTCTCGGCGCAACGCCCTCTTTTTTATTGCGCGCCGCGCATATAGGATATCATTATATTCTCGGCATTTCTGCTGCGGCGGCGGAAGCCACACCGTCGCGTACACGTGCCCATATCAAGAAATTTTACTATCGTTGCGTCGGTATTTTTATTAGGACCGCTCGATAGATACATTAGGATTTTTCGATATAACACACAGAGACTGACATATTGGAGGAATTCTCGGGGGGCAAAGGTTTATCTTCGAGTCGATCTCATCGAACAATATGACACGCTTTCTTGATTCAGCTTTTCGTATACGACAATTCATATCCAGTAGAAATAGCACAAACAAGTGCTTTGTTTTATCGAAATAAAAGTATGAAATACCTTCTGCTTGATCGTTTGTACATTTCAACGTGGATCGCTATCTAAGATATCTTGGATAACGTCGAGAACAAGCTGTGCGTATCTATACAATGCAACAAAGAATTCGAAACAAACATTACATTTTTTTTATATCTTTATCTGCGAAGGAAATGACAACCTTGTCTCTCAGACGAGTCCCGCAATACCAAAATCAAGCTGCACAGAAAATCACCTACTCGCGTTTTCATCCAACCTGCTACCTACTAGCTGTCGATAAGCAATACTCTTTATATATTCTTTAGCAGATTATGTCGCCGACATAAACTCGTGAGAAATGGCACTAAAAACACGTCTCTGTCGGCGCATTAGAGGAGGAGAGCGGCTGAGAGAAGAGACTATCGGCTTTTCCCAAGGCAAGCGAGTTAGAGAGAAAGAGTTTACGGCAATGACCTCGATGCTCTGCATATCACCGGCCTGTAAGCTATAATAGCAAAAAGAAATCGCGCGCCCAACTCTTACATTGGGCTAATTACGTATGTATTTCAATATATACTTGTTTATGCACAATACCGTGTCGCGTAGCTGAATATTGAGCCGCTCCGCACGTTCCTTATTAAATATAATAAAAAGCAAGTCGTCGCGAGCAAAACGACGAGTGTGTAATAGCATAATAAGCTTGGGAAGCAGTATATTATATATATGATGGGAATGTTTTCCGCGTGTGAGAGAGAAAGAGCTTTCGATCTGCCTGCGTTCGCTTGACTTTATTTTCTTCTTTTTGGCAAACGAGAGAATGGACTCTCGTGAAAGTATACTGCGGAATTGCGATCTCCCGGATGACACACCCGACTGTGGGAAAGTTGTTTTCGGCTGTTGCTGGCCTCGTTATTAAAAGTTGACGAGGATGTGTCCTGCTCGGCTCGGAAAACGTTATTTTTCAAAAGGTCGACTCGGTGATTTACGCGGCACCCCTATACGTACCGTACATTATACTATAAGCTATCATAATGAAGTACAAAAAAATAACAAACAGCGCTCATATTAGGTGAGAATAGAATGTAGCGCGCGCATGGCGCCATTAGATTACATCGACACTTGAGCGACGGTTCCTACAATCATTGCGCACTACGCCTCATTTCCTCTCTGCATCAGCGTAAAACAGATATACTCACGTCAAGCGAGCAAAAACGAGAAGCTTAATAGAAGCCATCATCGTCAGCGGCGGCCCGATAGTGCACGCGCGTTTTGTTTTTCTCGAGTTCGCGCGCCGAGCCAGAGAGATACAATCGAAATGATGTTACGCGCGTGATGTTAAAATAATCGTGAAAAAGGCAAATTTGCGAAGCTGATACTTCGTATTGAGATAAAGGAAGAAAGCAAAATCACAAGCGTATATATAATATAACCAGATTCACGTATATAAATCGACCAATGAGCCACCAGCAGACCAGCTGGTAGTCAATCGAGTTGCATCACTTCGTCAGCTGCGCGGACGCCAACTTGGCCTTATCTCCCTGTCCGTTTCCCTTATTTGCGCACAGCTGATCGTTTTCTCGTTTCTGCCTCTGCCATTGTTATGCCTACAGCGTTTTATCAAAGCTGGTACCCGCGCGTGCGCGAATGACCCAGACCGTCATGAATCGTGTCAAAGCAATAAATTGCTCCTCTTTGACTGGCCGCGCGCGCGCGCGCGCGTCGATCGAGAGAAAAACAGGGTACAGCCGTCGTTTCGCTCGTGAAAACAAGCCTTTGATGGATGAGAGACAGACGCAGAGGCCCATCGGCGAAAAAATATTTTTGAATATTTTTCAAGCGCTATATCTGTTATCTCTGCTCTGCGCGAGTATATACATGGAGCGAGTCTCTCGTATCGAAAAGCACCGCCGCGCACTGATGCCGTTGTCGCGCCAAAGTCGCAAGGTTAGAAGCAGATAAATGCTGCGTATTCATTCAGCTATGTTTAATCGGTTTAATTTGGTAGAGAATTTTGGAGGCCGTTTTGCGCGTCTACGACGATAAAAATTTCGCACATCTTGCTAACACTCATTTCCCGTAAATATTCGGAAAAATCCATACACCCATACGCGCGTGTCATTCGTCATTTTCGGCTATATCGCATATAAATTAACCATAATGACCGCGTCAAAGTCGCATCACAACAAACGGTAAACAGAGGGACCATCAGGCGCCTCGTCGTCTTGTTTGTGAACGAGCAGTGTTTTTAATGCAGGCCGCGAAGGTATGCTAATTTAATTGACGTCGTGCGCTGCCTACACCAATAAAAGCTGCCCACTGGATAGTATATACTACTATTCGTGTCGGCGCGCACGAGTGTGCACTCGTTTCCGGTCAGTATAGCTCTGCAAGATTCTCAACGCTTTACGCAACGCACGTGTATATATATATGATCACTCCATGACCTTATCGGGTGCGCTCCGCACGCGCTTGTAAAAGCATCTTCAATTCTCGCGCGCGATGATGATTAATGGTAAATATTTTTCAAGCGCCGCTTATTTTTCCTGTGCATCGCTCCAATTTTCAAAACATCGCTCAGCAAGTGCATCAGTGAGTCATATATGCAGATGTAATCTAATCGCGCGAGCGCCATTATTGGCTCGATTTTTCCGTCAAATTTGAAAAAAGCAGGATATCGATGTACGTCCTCTTCGCTATTATCATCTTTCCTCTAGCTTCGACGTTCTTTCGATAACTACTCCGGGAAATTTCCGACAAGCTATAATTATAACACCTGATGTCACAGCTGTTGAAAATAACAAACGTTACGCAAGTGGCGGAGCAGATCGCGCAAAGCAAAGAATCACAAGCGTGTACCAGTGTACCTGTACCGCTAGGCGGACGATAATGAAGGTCTAGACTCACCTGCGCGCGATGACGGTTCAAATTGGAGGCAGCAAACGTCCGCTCTCTTGGCGGCACGCTATGTCGCTATGCAGTGTCCGCGAGCACACAAAAATACAGTGGTAAAAGATCCGCGCAAATTCCGAACTTCCGGCCCGGTGCGCCTCTTTTCTTCTTGCGCGGTGATGCTGCAGCTATTATCCCGGCAGCTCACCCGGCGGAACTGCGACAGCAGCAACAACAATAGCTGCGCTCTTGCACAACACAAGAATTTCCTCCTGTAGCGAGTTCATCCTATCCGCCGTCAGGCGGAATCCAAAATCGGCGACAAGCGTTCGATCTTCCTCGTGAGCGGCATCAGCATCTCCGCTGATGTAATGCATGCTTACTCTTGTGTCTTACGTAAAGAAAGCGCCGGCGGCGGCCGCCTCGACTTTGTTGTTGCTCGATCACGGCGCCTGCACGCACACGTATAATTATACATAAAATTTCCGCTGTCAGTTTGCACCGAACCAGAGCAGCAGCGACAACGACTTCATCGCGCTGGCCTGCATCGTCGAAGGAAAAGAAATTGTCTTGTGTTTATATCTCGAAGCAGAAATCGGGTTACACGCTCACTTTTCTCACACAAACGCTGCGGTGTACTGTCACTTTCGCCGCTCGTGCATGCAACTCTTCTCACGCAAAAGGCTTTTCGTCGTTGCTCTTCACATCTCCGGCCTTCCCTCGCTCTTTATTCGATAAGAATCCCTGTTTCGCGCGTAAACACACAGTCGTGATGACTCGGGACTTTTTTTCCTGCTCACCGATGCACGCGCGCGCGCGCGTCGATTCTTACGCAGCTGACGGTGTACGTACGACTGAGCGCGTCAGAGTCGTAAAAAAATGCACGAGTAGTATGCTGGCGCCCAATGCTGCGCTATGTAGTGTACCTAGATAGCGGTGAGTCGTTGGCTGTGACTAATTCGAAGCGCGTGCGCGCGCGCTACTTTGAAATCACTCGTAGCAGACGCTGCACCGGAAACAAGAATACACTGTATAGGATAACTTTGCCCTCACAGCTGTCTCTGAATTCTCCAGTATTCTCAATCAACGCTGTAGAAGCACGCAGGCGCTACGTGCCACGGACCACGTAGATTGCGATCCCTTACCGATTCAGGTTAAGAGACGCGCGCGGAGGGCGATGCTCCACTGCGTCGTTGTGTGTACACACGTGCTCTATACTGAATGGCCGTCACTTCAGCCAGACGCTGGCTGGCGAGTGGTAAACGGTCGTAAAACTCTCCACGCGGACCTCTTGAGAATCAACAGTTTGACGGCTCTTCCAGCCGAGCACTGATCCCAAATGTCGTAAGAAAATCCGTTCCAACAGTGCGGGGAGAGATGGCAGCAGGAACCGAGAGAGCGAGCACGGCTCCTGCGCGCGCAATGTTCGCAGCGCAAAGGTTGGCGCTCAACTGAATTGACACGCTTGGCCTGCACTCTCAACGGAACTTTAACTAAATGCCTCTCTCGCCGGCGAGGGGGCGAGTCACGGGCGAGTATATACATATACAGCTAGCCGACGCTCGAAAGAGCGGCAGGGAGAGAGAGAGAGAGAGAGAGACGCTGCACATGATACACACACTGTAGGCTGGTACTGAATATGGAGCTACTGCGACGCCGCGGTGGTATACGGCCGTTTGACTATTGCTATTTGCGAGACTAGGATAAAGAAAAAATGAAAAATCGTACAGAATAATATCGGCGAAGAAAACGTTTTTTTACTAGAAAAAGTATGCATCATTCTCTTGCTTGCGGACTTAGTATAGAGGGACGGTGTGTTAACGTTGAAAAAGGAGGCCAAAAATGAGGGGAAGCTCTCCCCAGTTTTCAACGTTCGTGCGCTCGGTTAGCATCATACATTGAAAGATTGGTTCGTGTCGGTGTGCTCAACACAGTAGACTAATGTTTGCTGTACTAGAGTTTAATAAACTATTCCAGTTACGGAGGTAAGTTAATAAAGGCTAGTAAACTAATAAAGGTTAGGTAACAGGTTCAGTGTAATTTTCGCATACAATGTCACATATATACATAACAAGCAAGCACCTGTATCAAGGCAGCTACTCGTGCATCAGACAAGCGCCGTCACGCATGCAACCCGCCACGCTAATAGTTAACAGCTTCGCTGCTACGCGATTTTCCATGCTTTGTCTTTATTTATTCATTATATTTGCTTGTAAAAAATTATTTTGTTATGCTTATAACAATACATATTTCATTTCTCTCTCGCTTTCTCCTTCGAATTTGTCCGACTACATTAATTTATAATTTGCAGGAAGAGAAAGTTACTCCATCGCTCTGAAATTCTCGCTTCTATTGAGATTTGCAGCAGCATCTTCGAATCCCCCCCTCTCAAAAATGGATCTCTTCTCTTATGATTCATAGTTGCAAAGGTCTAATTTTGAACTTCTGCGCATTTTCAGATACATATTTGCGCCTACCTGAGCAAACCATTCGATAAGGCCGATGAATTGAAAATGACGGACCAAGCAAAACGCTTCTCATTATTCTTTTTTCCTTGCGCAACGAGGTTATTTCAATGATTACACTTTTGGTCGATAATTTATCGAAGGTTCTCTTCAAATATGTTATCAAATTTTGCTAACATTTGTAGTTAATCTTGAATAACTGAACGGACAAAATTTGGTAATGCTCTAATCGACATATTTCCCTTTACAAACATCACAAAAAAATATTCTTAACATTTTTTTGATTCAAAGTTAAATAACTATGGCTCATTATTATTATAGAATAATCAACTTTACCTTATTCTTAATAATTGATTTCATGACATCAATCTTTCAAATTGCCACAAGCACTTATGACAATCAACTACTATCTCATCTGATTCTATTATTCAGCTGATTGTGAGCAGCCGTACGCATTAGTCAATCGAATTTTTCTTTAATAATCTTTAAACAAACATATTTAAATACATAAGATAATTTAGTAATGATGAAAAGAACCAAATATTTATTTGATATATTTAAAGTTTTTGGTTTGGCTACAATGTCTATATCTGATAGCACTAGAAAAAACAAATTTAAGAATAGAACAATTTTTGCGTATTCGCATCATGGTATAATATACAACAGTGTTTTAATTTGCTTTTTAATTATTTCTGGAATCTATAAGGTGTATTACTATCGAAAAAAATTGATCGATCAATCGAGAATGAGTCAAGTTATTGATGTGTTCGGAAATTTTATAATATATGCTGTATCTGTTATATTATTATTCAAATACATAATAAGTCAAAGGTTAGCGATCAGAATCGGCAATAACTTATACTCGATTGATTTAGTTTTAGGAAGATTTTATTTAAAATACAAAAAAAAGTACATGATAATGCATCAAATATTAATTTTTTTATTTGATTTAATTATTTGGTTAGGAGTGATTATTATTGGATCATTCTCTGACTCAACATTTATTGAAGCTGTTTTAACTTACATACCAAATTTTATTATAAACAGCTTAGTGATTCAGTATGTAATTATTATCATATTCATATATGGTACAGTTAGAGCATTAAACAATCAATTGAGAAAATACGTTGATAAGGCTTTTTCGACAACATTACTATATCAGTTTCAAAGATCAAAATTATGTACTCAGTATTTACCTCAAATTAATGAAATAATTATTTTGCAAGAATCGTGTTCAAGTATATACGAGGTGTCTAACGATGTTTCTAAATTTTATTCCTTATCAATACTAGTTTGTATAATAAAACTCTTTTTCTCTATAATATTGAATACTTATTTTTTTATTAAACCGTCAATATTTGGAAAACGTATTATTACTTCTATAAACCACGTATGGTCTCTATGCTGGTTGACGCTGGATACATTTTCTCTTCTTATTCTAACGCGATACATTACTATGACTATAAATGAGGTAATTCAAAGAACGACTATTTATCATTATGACTATTAAAAAAGTATGAGGTATATATAAAGGCTGCCAAGTATACCTATGCGAATAATTAAAAATTTATTATTGATTTTTATAGATCGCTATTTGCTTAAAATATTTATGAAGACATGCCATTTCTTTAGCTATTTATATCTTGAGCCATCTATTAGCGGTTTTTTAATGAAAACATTTATTTTTATATTCGCATACGAAATAATCGGTAGTCTTATAAATCAATTGAAAACAATTCAACGTTACAACATTTTTTAGATTAAAAAGACAGGAGATATTGTTCACCAAATATTGCGGCATTCAACCAATTGGGAAGTTATTCAACAGGTTATACGATTTAAAATTATTATGCGATTTCAGCATACCTTATTGCTATATCACAATTATTAAAACGATAATTATCAATGCCTTACAGCTTAATAATTTTTCATCATATTTGCTTCATAAGAAGATTCAATTTACAGCTATGGATATGTTTTCTTTGGATTGTACTCTACTGCATTCCGTAAGATGAATTTATTTTAAATAGCTTTGTCTCGTGTATAGGAACAAAATTCAAAAAGAAATCCGCATGTGTTTTTAACGCTTCATCAATTATTTATTGATATCAATTATAAAACATCGTTTTTAATTTTAGATAATTGGTTCTATGACAACATATTTAGTTATTCTTATTCAATTTCAAGAAGATTCTTCTGGTCAATATGAATTTTGTAACATCTCTTGTAACATGTCAGGATCATTAAAACAAAAAATTTAGGGATAGTACTAATATTCCCTTATAATAAAGGTAACTATAATAATTGACCTGCAATAAGTATAAGAATACTTAGATTTTCTTGGTTTTATAATTGGCGCACTCGCGCAGCCGCATATTAATTGAGTAAATGTAAAAGAAGCATTAGTAATATTACTGTTATTATTATGTTTATTAACTCGATGCTGTGACATATTTTATTTGACATTAAGCAAGCCTTCGACCTTAATTTTAACATCTCCTTGATATAGGCAACCAGTTGCATCAGTCAGAATAGCGGGATGCAATGTTAAGGTTCACAATCATAATCATTAGTATGCAAAATTTAAACACGTATCATTTGTAAGATAGTGAGCATTTCTCGCTTGTTTGACAATTAATTTGTTATTAAAAATTGTATTAATATTAAAAGATACGTAAATATGCCTTTTGCCATCTGAAAATAAACAAAAATTTTATCACATTTTTAATCCACTTTAATTTATTTGCCGTTTGTATTATGCCAATTTCAGCATTATTACATATTTGTATTTGTATATCACCTACCGCTGTAAGAAGCGTTGCATCTAGTTGTACACCTTTTGCTATAAATTTATTGTCCATGTGTAATAGTTGTAATGAAAATAAATATATCTAAAAATGAAAATATTAGAAAAATCATAAATTTTCATTTGCCGCATTTTACAATATTAAATTTTACCTCTTCTTTAAACAGTTTATTATCTGTATTTATTATAATTTCATTAACTATTGTACGAGTTTTGTAATTTTCATTATTTGCATACTGACACGTCAATGTGAGCGAAACTAATTTTGCAGAGAAATACGTAACCATCGTATAGTAATAGAAAAACCAAATTTCTTCGTCGAAGCTTCTATTCTTATGTCGTTTATCTGAAATATAGAAATATAACCCGAAAGTCAATTCGGTAAATGTCATTATAACAGTGGCAACGACTTGTAAACTAAAATTAGAATTGATTTTTCTAATAATTTCGTTAAGCTCGTAGTGCCATTGTTTAAGGCAACGTAATTTTACAAACAACAAAGGATTAAACTGATGATGGTATACTCTGCGCAAGAGGTGACCTCGCTCTTTACAAGCATTATATTTTAATTGAACAAGTTCTTCATTGATGTGCTTAAAACAGCTTGCTATAATAAATACATAGTTATTATATTGATAGTCTAATAAGTAAATTGTCATCGCAGCATAAGTTCCAATAATTTTTGAAAATATAATATAAATATTTCCTACAAATACTTTTGGTACATGTAGAAGAAGTAGTATATAAAGAATCAAATCTTTTGAATGAATCCATTTTGAAATTTGAATAAACTTCTCACTTGGAAGTTTAGCAGTGGTATCAGCTAAGTTTTGTAAAATTTTGATAGTAGATGATTTAAAAACAAAATTTGACACCAACATAAAATTCACTAATGTGTAGAAACAATTGCCTTGTAGCATCCATGTACTGACTCTGTTTATATATGACGATACATTTATAATATATAAAATAAGTAATGATGCGCAGATATAAATAAAAGTTACAACGGCACAGTAAGATCCACAGGTTTTTGATTGTTCAATTTTACCGTTTACAATTTCGTATGAAATCAGTCCAAATAATCGATTCACAAAAATAGACGGCTTAATCAAACTTAAGAAATCAGTCGCATTGAAAATTTTCCATTGTTTACTATTTAAGTACCTTGTCTTCATTTTTTTAAACGTTTGCATTTCAATAATTATACAAGCTTGTCTATCAGACTAACATTTAGTTCATTAAAGACTAAACTTTTAGATTGAGTACATAAATAAAATTCTGAAAAATGCAGAACATTAATCAAATTATATTGCAAGTGCACTTCCAGTATTACTGCACATTCATTTACTTTATTGCTTTTGTTTGCTTTCTTAATGGAAACTACCCATAAGAAAATAAGAATTAACTCGTACAATGTCAATTAAAAAAATGTTACTTCATAAAGAAAAATCCATATACAGTAAAACTTATTATATGAATATGAATTTGACTTTAGATTTAATATTTATTTATAGATTTTTTCAGTTTGAAAATACTAATTTATATGTTTAAGTCGATGAGTTGAAATGTTTAAAAAATAAAGTGCATAACATATTTTATATTTTAGCAATATACTATTTATTGGAACGAGAATTTAATTTTGTTTTTCATTTTAAAATAGTTAAATTACATATACCTTCAGTTAATATCTATTATATCAATTATTATTATTATTATTATCACTACATTCTTATTTAGTACATGTTTATCTTTTCTTATACTTTTTACATTATTGTAAATTATAGAATTTTTGTAACAAATCCTGTTTTTTATTCATTATCTCATTATTCATTATGTTTTGGGAGATTTTTCTTTGTATTCAAAAACTGAATCAATATAAGTAAATAAGTTGCTATGCCACTAACAACCTGAAAATGTATAACACCATAATTTGCTGGAATAGTATATTATGCAATTAGAGGGATGAGTCTTTTTTAGGTTAGAAATTTCCCCCCCCCCCCTCCCCTGTTACACACTACATTTCTTGACAAGTGCATATGAAGGCTCTTTTTCATTCATATAGAGTGAATGGTGTAAGTCATGCATTCTGAGTATCTTTTTCAAAATTTACTAAAAAGTTGACTAATTTTGAGCACCGGAAGGGAGTGGTTATTTCCTCCCGCACGCTCGAAACTAGGAGCTTTCCATTCACTTTGGATGCATAACAAAGGGCCTTTTTCGTGTACGTGCTAAAAAAAAGACTTACCGCACTTATGAGATTTGCATTCATAACAATACACTTAGACGTAAATTCGTTGTTGCATTGTAGCAGTTGCAATGAGAAAAGACTAAGCTGCAATAATATCAAATTCATAAGCTCTTTTTTAATGTAGTTTAAAAAATTTTATTACCTCTGATTTTAATGGTTCATTACTATTACTTAGTATAACATCATGGACAATTATTCCTGTTTTTAGTGATTCGTTCTTTGTTTCTTGGCATATCCATACCATTATAGCAATTTTTAAGGAATAGTAAGTTACTGATGTTATGAAGTAATTGAACCAAAGTTGTTTATCAAGATCAATGCCCTTTTTGCCTTGAGTATGTAATATGAAAAAATACAAACCAAATGTAACTTCTGCAAAAGTCATTAGAACCGTAGCTATAATTTGAAGGGTGAAAACTGCGTTGAGTTCCTTTACTACACAACTCACATGATGATGATCATGTTGCAGTTTACGTAATTTTATTAATTGTAAATTATTAAACTGCAATAGCTGCATAGATTTATTAAAAGCTATTATTTCACAACCGTCATAATTTTTTGTTAGTAGTTGTAAATTATTGTTTACATTTTTAAAACAACTTTTTAATATAAGAACGAAGTTACTATACTGCATGTCCATCAAAAATACAATCATTGTTACATGTAATGCAAACATTTTTGATATGTTCTGTGCTGTTAATTCTTTAGAAGTTACATTAAAGATTTGCCCAGTTAAAAATGTGTAACCAATAATGTCTTTCAAATAAATAATTTTTGCTAGATGAAACAATTCTTTTTCAGATAGCATAGATGACAATAGGATTAGTCTTTTTAGTAGCGAAAATTTATATTTATTGGATGCACACGTATATACAGTAATAAATGTTGCTAGTACATAATAAGACATAAACTGCATTATACTTTCTGTTGTATCAAATACAATAGCATGATAATAGAAACACTGATATATTACAATCACAAAATATGCAATGCAACCTATAGCAACAAAGAATGAATGACATAATCCTATTTTTGATAAATGAATTTGATTGTTACTTATTGTATAAGGAAACAGCCCATAAAGTTTGTATAAAAAGAAACATGGTCTCATTAATTCGTAAATGTTTTTTATTTGTAAAAATGTACGATTTTCACCAAATTGAAATTTCATTATTTTTTATTTAACAATTTAATTCAACTGAATAATGAGTTTAATGCAAATAAGGTTTTTACAAATACGCGAACAGATGAAGTTTAAGTATTAAGTTCTATATTTGTCTCCGTTTTCAAAACAGTAGCGGATGACCTTAATAAACTTTACGTAAAAGATTTACTTAAAAGTAGTAAAACTATCAAAAAGACCATGATAATTCGTATCAATCCATCTACGTATGTTTAACTGTACAGAATGTTATAACTTTTACGGTCACTTTAACTTTGTCATTGTGCCATTTATTAACTTACAGGCGTCCATTAATCGATAGAGCCATTTACTGTAAATTGCTTGACTCACAAAACACTTTGAAAATTAATATGATATATCTTTTGCAAGTATTATTTATGTTTACAGTGCTTAATAACGTCATTTTTATTGTTGAAAAACTACTATTGTATATGTAAATGTATGTATTGTAAAACCTAAATTCAATCACACCACTGAGTTAATTAAAAAATTATTCAACTACATTTGCACCGTTATATATTGTATTATAAGTAGTTAATAATATAATATAATATCTTAAAGTAAACAAATGTTTTATAATCATTGGTATTAGTAGCGAACAACTTATTGATTAAGGATTAAATACTGGATACATATACTTTATTAAATTATATATGATACAATACAAAACGAAATGTATTAAGCAACTTTACAATACAAAATGAAATGTCTTAGCCCATAAGTATAGAACGACTCTGGTAGAAATAATTGTATGTGGCGTAAATGTGATAAAACATGTAACGGTGGAACAAAAATGTGATGAAAGTAGTTAAAAATTGTAAGTTTAATCGTCGCAGTTGGGACTAAATATGATGAAACTGTGATAAACAATCATAATAAATAAATAAATAATTTGTCTAAATTATGCGACCGTTTCCGCCCATAATATGCTAAGATTCTGGCGAAGGCAAAGCAAGAACAATTTGAGGTTAAGAGGTTAGGATTAGGGGTTTGGAAACATCCTCGGGACGAGACGAACAACTTATCCACTGATGCACCTGCACTGATGATATTAAAAATATCCTCTTGGTGGTGCCACAAGTCATCCATAATTAAGCTCAAAATTACCATACTATTTGGTAAATTTTATCACTTAGGCTAGTAGAAACGACCAAAACTTAGTATACTGTTTTATAAATTTTATTATAACGTAGTAAAATTTACTATACAGTATAGTGATTTTTTATGCATATATATTAATTGTGATAAGATTACTGTACTTTAAGTAAAATTTGCCATACCTTTAATAAAATTTACTGCACTATTTCGCTCCATATATAAAAATCTTATAAATCAGTTTATTTATAATTACTTAAAATATGTATGTATCTAATTTCTTGCTTTGTATATACTTTTCTAAATAAGACAATAATATAATATAAATATTGATTATACTTACTTATGAATTCAAAAAACTGAGCAAGTTTCTTAAAAGTAAAATGTCAACGAAAGCCAACATAGTATATCTATTAAAAAGAACCTTCGGAATGTTGTAATAAATAAGACATAACTAAGCTTGTATCAATGATATTTTATTACATTAACCATGTTTATGTCCTAATCTATACACGCATTTATTTATTTACATCGATACAAGATGACGATAAAAATGCCAAACTTATATCACTTTCCTCTATACGCAAAATACAAGACAAATTTTGTAATTAAACAATAATAATAATAATAACATGGTGCCTCCTCAGTTTTAATAACTAATAATACAGAAGTATAATAAATTGCAATCGTCTTCATCTTTAGAATTCATTGAAGCACTCACGCGATTTCTTTTGCATTTCAATTACTCAGCTTTACGATTTTACGATTGCTTGAAATGTAACTTTAATATAAAACAAAATTATTGCATTAGAATATTGCAACTTTCAATTGAACCATTTTACAGAAAATCTGTTGGTTTCGCTTTTTATTACATAGTCGAAATATAATGATTATCTAATCACAACCAAATAATACTAATAATTCTGACGTTCTCTAAATCTATGATGTTAATATCGAACATTGCCATGTTTTACATATTGAGATTTTGATACATTGAATTAACTGGTACATGCACTTCAAAATCATGCTCTGAGAATTACATTCTTTTCCCATCAACTTTCTTTTTATCAATTTAAATTAATTACAAAACTGCTAACCTTAGCACGTAAATAATTCAACAAGAATAAAATTTAACATTGTAGGTCGTTTAACAACTTGTAAATATTGAGTATTAATAATCATTGAATACAGGATGCGTATCTTTTTTAAATTTCGCATAATTTGAATTATTCCTAATACGATCAATTAAATTAACAAACTGACAATATCTTTAGTAATTTTTTTGTAATCATTTTTGTGATTTTCAGAAAACATGTTTACATTTACTGGAACGCAAAAGGAATGTTCTTTTAAAAAAGTTCAAACACAACAAAATCAAGTTTTTACTTGAAAGCCACCAATTTTTTTAATATTAAGTAAATGCCGTTTTTCTGCATTAAAGAGCATTCTTCTTTTGAAATGTCTTCTTAAAAAGGTAATAATTCTTGTAACAGAACTAAACATCGTACATTGATTTCACCGTAAATAACAAAACTATTTTATTTTGTAAAGCAAATAGTGACAGTTTCTTTAAGGAAGCACTCATTCGGGGTTTTTTTGGCATGTTGCTTATTAAATTGAAGTATATTTTTACAACTTAGAATGCTAGTAAAGTCTCTATCACTTTACGATATTTTATTAAATAATTTCAATCAGTAAGCATTTATCATTAACGCTAAGTAAATATTTAAACATGCTAATTTTCATAATGCTACATAACATATGTCTACAACAAATTATACAAATTTTAACAAACATTTTTAATAATTTTTTGCTATTTTTAACGAGTTTTTCGAATGTCATAAGTCCCTTTACTTATTGTACTTATTTAAATTAGGTGTGAACTTATTAGTATTCTTTAATGTCATTAGAAATGTGCGTTTCAGTGTAAAATGCAATGCTAATTTTCCATAATCATTAATTGCTTGTATTAAAAATTTGTATCATCTCAGTGATGTACGTTTATCAAATACTTTTGGATAATGCGTGCGATCATATGAATAACACGTGAATTGCAATTAACACAACGACATTATCTATTATCTGACATTTTACAAGTTATAATTTCGGTGTAGAAATAATGTCTTTAATAATAGAGCCTCTCTACTATAAAACTTTCTCCGAAGACGCGTCTCGCACATATACTTTCACTTTACACGCGATTTAATTACGCACAATTTATGACACAAACATTTTTCAAAGTCTTAAAATTCACCAAAATACGTAAATTTATTATCATGATCATTGTCAAAATAATATTTTAGTATTATCAATTTGTGTTTTGTTGTTTTACTGTATGAAGTACATCATTAGATTGTAAAATAAACGTTGTCTTTTAAATCGTTTTATTATGTTAATGAGTCATTTATTTCACTATTCCGTGCTAATTTGTTACTAAGATTGTTTTTCACTATCTTGAATGGCATATAAAACCTCGGAAATCTTCAGAGATTATTCAGTTGAAATCTTAACTGTTAACGTAACTTTTGGTTCTGCACGTGACTTCACATTTTGTATAAATTGATATCGGCATTGTGTATTTGATGTACAAATCAGACGGAAGTCTCGGCGGAAGTAGTACCATTTGCCTTGAAAGGACTAGTATCTTTCGATCGTATCAAGTCAACCTGCAAGAAAAGAGAAGCGAATACCCATGTACCTATATTGTTTTTTTTTTTTTTTTTTTTTTTAATGCTTTGAAATTCTCCATGAAAAGAGGAATCAAGCCAAAAATATGGACTTATAGAATGATAACTATTTACTTTTTTTTTAAATACGGGGTAGGGATTAGCAGTAAAAAACAACATATTGATACAATGTTTTCTAGATAAATGAAAAATTAAGTCCAATATCATGAGATGAATATTATCAAAATTTATGAAAAAAAAATCAATGACACGAGTTGCTTATTATTACTGTTTTTGTGGTTTTACACAACTGTTGAGTGCTATATACATGTACACTTATTCATAGCAGCTACACACATAAGCGAAGCAATATTATTATAATGCGCAAACAAACAGCAGTGTCATAACGCTAAGAACTTACATTAATTTCGTTTGAAGATATTTTAGAAGAAACAAACGTATTGCATATTTGTTATACGTATCTGTAAAGATTGACGCATTTCAAATGTCAAATACATTATATACTTTCATTATGCACATTTTACTGAAGGAGCGGGCTTAGTTTACAATTAATGACATTTAAAGAGCTCAAAAGAGATTGTACTTTTTTTCATTAATACAAAAACGTGATTTTGAAATAATCATCGAAGGGCTTACAATGACTGAATCGAGTATAAGTACATAATTCGGGAAATTTTGGTAAACTAATATAAATACTATTATATATAATGTATACGTATATATAGTAGTAAAAATTTTAAATTCAACATCTTAGTTATATACTTGTATTTGTAAATGCAAACGAAACTCTAAAAATCATCATCGGGCGGGATAACAAATTAATATATAGTTTTGTTTTATTTGAAAAAGCTGATAATTAAGCTACATTCATCTAAAGCGACGGCCTCGTGTCAGCTTCAGCTTTCATTCGCGTGAATATTACTCACAGCCGTAATACATAGGGTTATGTCGCATGCCGGTGTATCGTGCTCTTGCCGTGTACTGTTATTCTTGGTGGTAGTAGTAGATGTTGTAGTAGTGATGGTTAAAATTTAGAGTTGTTAACGTTTTTCACCTTGATTGATATGCCACCGTCATCCTCGTCTTCCTCTGTCATCGTAGTTAGCCTCGTCGTCTCGTCCGTCGACAGAACAGCATCTTTCTTTGAATGCTTCTTCTGTTTTCCTACACTAAAATTTCTCAACATTAGGTAATCTAAAGCGACTGTTTGTAATATCTTTCGTGCTAGCCGACTCACTTGATCAACTTGGATTGTTTGCTTTTGTCGTTTCCCTCATTGACCTGCTGCCAGATACCAGTTTTGTTTACCTCCTCGCTGATATTTATGCTTGTAAGGGGTATTTTCATAATATTTCCATTAGCCAAAGGAATCTGCAAGTTACCAGATGACGCGAAGCCAATCGATTCGTTGTGCTCCTGAGAAATTGGCCAAAAAATCAATGCTAATTTAATCAGTTAGTTGATTTGTGAATGATTGATTATAAAAATTCAAGGCCATGCATCGTGATTTATAGATAGTAAGGGCGAATTGCGAAATTCGATGCCAGTAAAGATGTACTACAGGTAGGTGCTTTTCTGATATAACGTACCGATATAACGGGCAGTAGGAGGATTGGCTGACTATCGCATTGCATTTCATCTCGTGGTGATCGAGGCTTTACTTCACACGTTTTAAACTTATCAGCGGCAGAAGTGCACGTATTGCTTGCACACACGTGCCGTAGTGCATAATATTCATGAATTCGATGAAGACCACTCATTGACTAGTTTTATGGTTAATGTGATCAAAGCGGCGTCAAAACTATTACTAAACTATTTATCCTTGTTTTTAAGGCTTGAAAAATTTCTCATAAACAAATTATCCATACCTCAAAATGAGATCCAACGACAGTACTGGTGAATTGGTAGAAGCGAGTGTTGCTCAAAACTTGAAAAGCTTTTAAAACGAATGCATCGGTGAAAGTATCGAGCTCTTTTTAGTGATAGCGCTTTTTTCGCTGCATCGACAATCCAGCCAAACTGATCATTAGAGATTACTCATCGAAGCTCGATACTTCCATATAGATCATACAACGTATAAGGAAAAATGGTGCTACAAATTTGAAAGGAACTGACATCGAAAAACTTGTTGGGTGATCGACTTCACAGTGTATTTACATGAAATAAAGAACACGAGCATGTAAGAATACTGGTGTATAAGTGTGTATAATTTTGGTGAATGACACATCGATATGCAATTAGTTGGTTAACAGTTGCATATCCAAAAACAATTATTTTTCAACCAACCGATCACAATTGTTTTTAATATAAAATGAATTATTATATTGCATGTTTAACGTTCATTCCCCATGACAGTCTCGCGTTTGAGGTGGTATATAATTACTAGAATACTTTAGCTAACAGCGACACATGTGCTATTATTTACTTTATACAAAGACTTCTATATAATTATATATTTTTATATAAGTTTGGAGTATAAAAGGCGAAGGATGCATCAAAATGTGGATTGCAAAATCTTTGTTCAAAAATTTTTCGATAAACGTCTCTAAAAGCTGGTTTCGACGAAACGCGAAACTGTCGTATCTCTCTCATCCCTATGAAGGTATTTTCAATCGTACTTATTGTAAGAATTAGTTTATTTCCAAAAAGTCAAGAGTACAAAGAGCAATTCCTCTACTGCTCGTCATTATTATTGTACGATGAAAATGTTCATAAGGGATTATAAAAGTAATAAATGTGTGTGTTATATTATCCTCAACAATATTCGTCATTGGCACAATACAAAGATAAACGTCTACGCGAGCCATATAGCTACACTCAAATCATTCACGATCATAATTCATAACAATCCTTCTAATACTGATTAGTGTTTCGTCAACGCTCTCTGTACTGGGCAACATAATTTTGTCAAGTACAGTACACGTAAGTATTACCACTTCTTAGCTATAATTACGTTAACAAATCCACCGCAATAGTCTAATCATCATTCACTATCTAACGGAACTTGGAAAGTAATTCGTTTCCATCTGCCCATTGGCTGGCTTATTATTTATTTCAATTTTTTTTGCTGTTACGTTGTTTGTTTTCAAATAAAAAGACGCGTTCGTTAGATTGCGTGTCGGATTTCAAATACGACATATAGGCCGTAAAAGTAACAGAAATAAGAGTTCTAAATTAAGTGTTCCCATCGTAAAGCGTAGCTTTTTCGTAATCGCAAAGAGCTATAGTGACCACAGGGCATGGAGGCCTGGGGTCACTGCTCGTATGCTATTTACAAGTGATGGCTCTTAGTATTTTGGTCGCAGTGCTAACCTCGCCATTCTCCAATTGGCGAAGGTCTTCGGCGTGCTTTTTATGCGGTTCTGGCATTACGTCATCCAAAATTTTCAGTTCTCGCTGGGTAAACAGTAGATCTAGGCTTTTCCTAATGCCAATCATCACCACCAACTAAAATGTATATGGCAAAATTTAGTACACCTTTATATATATATATATATATATATATATATATATATA